>JAJOOO010009905.1:0-50345 GCA_029582685.1 Solanum piurae | reverse complement strand
TACATGCCTTTGTAAGCAAGTCAACATAATAATTAGAAATTTTATAAATATTAAAATCATAGGGGGAAAGGACAATAAAAAATGAGAGAGTATCATTACTCATAGTGGAAATAGCCATGAAAATTGTTAAAGTTATTATTTCAGAGATCCTCTTTCGCTTTCGATTAAACTTTTTTTTTTTAATTTAGGAAGGTAAATTAAAATATAATAAATTTTTTTAGTAGATAAAATATAAAAATGATGGTGTGTTAAATTATGTGGACATGAAGTGTCATTCATGTCAAGCAAGTGAGGAATATATATGAGGGGTTTAAAATATAATTTTTTGATCGAGTTCAAGTATTTAGATGAAACTTCGAAGAATATAAGAGCTTGGATGTCTTTTTTGGTTTCTCAATGGGTGTCTGATATCCACATTAGAGTCCGACTAAATTCAGATTTGCGCTAGGAAGTTTTAACGCCCATTTCCATATTTACAGGCCCTTTATAGCAATCACACAAATTTCTCAATTTTTCGTGTGTATTAGCCCATGGATTTTGCGCCTGGAGCACCCAAATTTTTTATCTATTTTAACTTTATGAGGACCTCCGTAATGAGTTGGGGAACCACCACGTATACTCACACCATTTTTTTCACGCCTATTTCCGCATCTACAACCTTTTTTTAGAAATCGCTCAAATTCCTTTATTTTTCGTGTGTACCCATGAAATTGGCGACCGGAGCACCCAATTTTTTTTCCTGAAAAATCTTTATGAGGACCTCCGTATTGAGTTGGGAAACCATCACGTATACTAACACCATTTTTTCACGCCCATTTCCACATCTACAACCCCTTTTTTTGCAATCACACAAATTCCTCTATTTTTCGTGTGTATTAACCCATGAATCTGTCGCTCGGAGAACCCAAAAATATTTTCTCAAAAAACACAATGAGGACCTCCGTATTGAGTTGGGGAACCATCACATATACTAACACCATTTTTTTCATGCTCATTTCCGCATCTACAACCCCTCTTTTAGCAATCGCATAAATTTCTCTATTTTTCGTATATTAGCTCATGGATCTGGCACCCGGAGCACCCAAATTTGTTTTCTCAAAAAATATTATGAGGATCTCCATATTGAGTTGGGAACCACCACATATACTCACACCATTGTTTTTTCACTCCCATTTACGCATCTACAATCCCTTTTTTAGCAATCACATAAATTTCTCTATTTTTCGTATGTAATTAGCCTATGGATCTGGCATTCGGAGCACCCAATTTTTTTTCCTCACAAAACATTTTGAGAATCTCCGTGTTGAATTGGGGAACCACCACATATACTCACACCATTTTTTTTTACTCCCATTTTCGCATCTACAACCCCTTTTTTAGCAATCGCGTAAATTCCTCTATTTTTCGTGTGTTAATTAGCCCATGGATCTGGCGCCCAGAGCATCCAAATTTTTTTTATGAGGACTCCGTATTGAGTTGGGGAACCATCACGTCACACCATTTTTTTCACGCCCATTCCCGCATCTACATCCACTTTTTTAACAATCGCGCAAATTCCTCTATTTTTCATGTGTATTAGCCCATGGACTGGCGCACAGAGCACCCAAAATATATTTCTCAAAGAACTTTATGAGGACCTCCGTATTAAGTTTGGGAACCACACGTGTACTCACACTATTTTTTTTCACTCCCATTTCCACATCTTCAGCCCCTTTTAGCAATCGCGCAAATTCCTTTATTTTTTGTGTGTATAAATAAGCCCATGGATATGGCGTCTGGAGCACCCAAATATTTTTACTCAAAAAACTTTATGAGGACCTTCGTATTGAGTTGGAGAACCACCACGTATACTCACATCATTTTTTCACGCCTATTTCCGCATCTAGAGCATTTTTTTAAGTAATTGCACAATTTTTTCTATTTTTCATGTGTATTAGCCCATGGATTTTGCGACCGGAACACCCAAATTTTTTTTCTCAAAAAACATTATGAGGACCTCCGTATTGAGTTGGGGAACCATTACACATACTCACACAATTTTTTTCACGCCCAATTCCGCATCTACAACCCATTTTTTAGCAATCGCGCCAATACCTCTATTTTTCGTGTGTATTAGCCCATGGATCTGGAGCCTGTAGCACCCAAATATTTTTTTCTCAAAGAACTTGATGAGGACCTCCGTATTGAGTTGGGGAACTAACACGTATACTCACACCAATTTTTTATGCCCATTTCCGCATCTATAGCCCTTTTTTTAAGAATCGCGCAAATTCCTCTATTTTTCATGTGTATTAGGCCCATAAATCTAGCGCTCGGAGCACCCATTTTTTCTCTAAAAAAATCGTATGAGAACATCCGTATTGAATTGGGTAACCATCACGTATACTCATACCATTTTTTTCATGCTCATTTCCGCATCTACAACCCCTTTTTAGCAATCGCGCAAATTTCTCTATTTTTCGTGTGTATTATTAGCCCATGGATCTGGCGCCTTGAGCACCCAATTTTTTTCTCTCAAAAAATTTATGAGGACCTCTGTATTGTGTTAGGGAACCACAACGTATACCCACACCATTTATTTCACGCCCATTTCCGCATCTACATCATATTTTTAGTAATCGTGCAAATTCCTCTATTTATTGTGTGTATTAGCCCATGGATGTGGAGCCCGGAGCACCCAAATTTTTTACTCAAAAAACATTATTAGGACCTCTGTATTGAGTTGTGGAACCATCACGTATACTCACACCATTTTTTCACGCCAATTTTTGCATTTACAGCCCCTTTTTAGCAATTACGCTAATTCCTCAATTTTTCGTGTGTATTACACCATGGATATTGCGCCCGGAGCACCCAAAAATTATATCTAATTTTTTTATGAGGACCTCCGTATTGAGTTGGGGAACCACCACGTATACTCACACAATTGTTTTATGCCTATTTCCGCATCTACAACCCCTTTTTTAGTAATCGCTCAATTTTTTTTATTTTTCGTGTGTATTAGCCCATGGATTTGGCGCCCAGAGCACCCAATTTTTTTTTATCAAAAATATTTATGAGGACCTCTGTATTGAGTTGGGGAACCATCACGTATACTGACACCATTTATTTCACGCCCATTTCCACATCTACAACCCATCTTTTAGCAATCACATAAATTTCTCTATTTTTCGTATATTAGCCCATGGATCTGGCACCCGGAGCACCCAATTTTTTTTCTCAAAAAATATTATGAGGATCTCCGTATTGAGTTGAGGAACCACCACATATATTCACAATAATTTTTTCGCTCCCATTTCCGCATCTAAGACCCTTCTTTTAGCAATCGTGTAAATTCTTCTATTTTTCGTGTGTATTAGCCCATGGATCGAGCGCCCAGAGCATCCAACATTTTTTTCTCAAAACACTTTATGAGAACCGTCGTATTGAGTTGGGGAACCATCACGTATACTCACATCATTTTTTTCACGCCCATTCCCGCATCAACAACCCCTTTTTTAACAATCGCGCAAATTCCTCTATTTTTCAGGTGTATTAGCCCATGGACTGGCGCCCAGAGCACCCAAAATATATTTTTCAAAAAACTTTATGAGGACCTTTGTATTAAGTTTGGGAACTACCACGTGTACTCACACCATTTTATTTCACTCCCATTTCCGCATCTACAACCCCTTTTAGCAATCACGCAAATTCCTCTATTTTTCGTGTGTATAAATAAGCCCATGGATATGGCGTCTGGAGCACCCAAATATTTTTACTCAAAAAACTTTATGAAGACCTTCGTATTGAGTTGGAGAACCACCACGTATACTCATATCATTTTTATTTCCATTTCCGCATCTAAAACCCCTTTTTTAACAATCACACAAATTCCTCTATTTTTCGTGTGTATTAGCCCATGGATCAGAAGCCCGGAGCACCCAAAATTGTTTTCTCAAAAAACTATATGAGGACCTCCGTATTGAGTTGGGGAACCATCACGTATACTTACACCATTTTATTCATGCCCATTTCCGCATTTACAACCCCTTTTTTAGCAAATCACGCAAATTCCTCTATTTTTCGTGTGTATTAGCCCATGAATCTGGCTTCCGGAGCACCCAAAATTTTTTGTCTCAAAAAACATTATGAGGACCTACATATTGAGTTGGAGAACCATCACGTATATTCACACCATTTTTTCACGCTCATTTCCGTATCTATAACCCTTTATTTAGCAATCACGTAAATTTCTCTATTTTTTGTGTGTATTAGCCCATATATTTGGCGGTCGAAGTGCCCAAAACGTTTTTCTCAAAATAACTTAAGGAGTACCTCTGTATTGAGTTGGGGAACCACCACATATACTCACACCATTTTTTTCACGCCCATTTCTGCATCTTCAACCCCGTTTTTAGTAATTTCACTATTTTTCGTGTGTATTAGCCCATGGATCTGGCACTCGGAGCACCAAAAAAATTTTCTCAAATTTTTTATGAGGACCTCCGTATTCAGTTGGGGAACCACCACGTCTACTCACACCATTTTTTTCACGCTCATTTTCGCATCTACAAACCCTTTTTTGGCAATCACACAATTTTATTTCCCATGTGTATAAGCCCATGGATCTGACGCCCGTAGCACCCTAATTTGTTTTCTCAAAAAACTTTTTGAGGACTTCCGTATTGAGTTGGGGAACAACCACGTATTCTCACACCATTTATTTTCACGCCCATTTCAGCATCTACAACCTTTTTTCTAGCAATCGCGCAAATTCCTCTATTTTTCGTGTGTATTAGCCCACAGATCTTGCTCCCGGAGGATTCATATTCTTTCTTTCAAAATACTTTATGAGGACCCCAATATTGAGTTTGGGAACAACACGTATACTCACACCATTTTTTTTCACGTGCTCGGCGCACCCAATTATTTTTCTCAAAAATCTTTATGAGGACCTCTGTATTGAGTTGAGGAACCACCACGTATACTCACACCATTTTTTCACGCCCATTTCCGCATCTACAACCCATTTTAGCAACCGCGCAAATTTTTTTAATTTTCGTGCGTATTAGCTCATCGATCTGGCACCCGTAGCACCTAAAATATTTTTCTGATTTTTTTTTATGACGACCTCCGTATTGAGTTGGAGAACCATCTCGTATACTCACACCATTTTTTCATGCCCATTTCCGCATCAACAGTCCTTTTTTAGCAATCGTGTAAATTCCTCTATTTTCATGTTTATTAGCCCATGGATCTGGCGCCCGGAGCACTGAAGAAAAGTTTCTCAAAAAACTTTATAGGGAGATTGAATTGAGGAACCACCATGTATACTCACATAATTTTTTTCACGTCCATTTCCGCATCTAAAGCCCCTATTTTAGCAATTGCACAAATTCCTTTACTTTTTGTGTGTATTAGCCCATGTATCTTACGACCAGAGCTTCCGAAATTGATTTCCAAAATTTTTTATGAGGACCTCCGTATTGAGTTAGAGACACATCACGTATACTCACACTATTTTTTTGCACGCTCATTTCCATTTCAAAGGCATTTTTTTAGCAAGCGCGCAAATTCCTCTATTTTACATGTTTAATAGCCCATGGATCTGGCGTCCAGAGCAGCCAAATATTTTTCTCAAAAAACTTTATGAGGACCTTTGTATTGAGATTGGGAACCACCACGTATACTCACATAATTTTTTCACACCCTTTTTCGTATTTACAAACCCTCTTTAGCAATCGCGCAAATTCATATATTTTTCGTATGTATTAGCCCATGGATCTTGCGCCCGGACAACCCAATTTTTTTTCCTGAATTTTTTTTATATGGACCTCCGTATTGAGTTGGGGGAACCATCACGTATATTCACACCATTTTTGACACGCCCATTTTCACATCTACAATCTCCTTTTTAGTGATCGATCAAATTTCTCTATTTTTCGTGTGTATTAGCCCACGGATTTGACACCCAGAGCACCTAATTTTTTTTCTCAAAAAACTTTATGAGGACCTCCGTATTGAGTTTGGGAACCATCACATATACTCACACCATTTTTTCACTCCCATTTCCGCATCTACAACCCTTTTTAACAATCATACAAATTCCTCTTTTTTCGTGTAAATTAGCCCATGGATCTGGCTTCCAGAGCACCCAATTTTGTTTTCTCAACAAACTTTATGAGGACCTCCATATTGATTTGGGGAATCACCACGTAAACTCACAATATTTTTTTTCATGCTCATTTCTGCATCTACAACCCTTTTTTTAACAATCGCGCAAATTCCTCTATTTTTCGTACGTATTGGCCCTTGGATCTTGCGTCTGGAGCACCCAGATTTTTTCTCAAAAAACCATATGAGAACCTCAATATTAAGTTGGGAAACCATCACGTATAGTCACACCAATTTTTTCACGCTCATTTCTGCATCTACAACCCTTTTTTTTTAGCAATAACGCAAATTTCTCTATTTTTCGTTTGTATTAGCCCATTGATCTGGCGCCCTGAGCACCTAAATTTTTTCTCAAAAAACTTTATGAGGACCTCTATTTTGAGTTGGGTAGCCACAACGTATACCCACTCCATTTATTTCATGCCCAATCCGCATCTACATCCTTTTTTTTGCAATCGCGCAAATTGCTCTATTTATCGTGTGAATTAGCTCATGGATCTGGCGCCCGGAGCACCTAAATTTTTTTCTCAAAAAACATTATGAGGACCTCCGTATTGAGTTGTGGAACCATCACGTACACTTACATGATTTTTTCACGCCTATTTTCGAATCTGCAACCCTTTTTTAGCAATCACACTAATTCCTCAAATTTTCGTGTGTATTAGCCCACCCATCTTGCGCCCGGAGCACCCAAAAAATTTACCTAAAAAACTTTATGAGGACCTCCTAATGATTTGGGGAACCATTACGTATACTCACACCATTTTTTTCACGCCTATTTCCCCTTCTACAATCCCTGTTTTAGAAAACGCTCAAATTCCTTTACTTTTCGTGTGTATTAGCCCATGGAACTAGCGATCGGAGCAACCGATTTTTTTTCCTAAACAATCTTTATGAGGACCTCCGTATTGAGTTGGGGAACCATCACGTATACTCACACCATTTTTTTCACTCCTATTTTCTCATCTACAACCTTTTTTTTGCGATCACGCAAATTGCTTTATTTTTCGAACCCATGGATCTGTCGCCCGGAGAACCCAAAATTGGTTTCTCAAAAAACTCTATGAGGACCTCCGTATTGAGTTGGGGAACCACCACGTATACTCACACCATGTTTTTCACACTATTTATGCATCTACAACCCCTTTTTAGCAATCACGCAAATTTCTCTATTTTTCGTGTGTGTTAAGCCATGCATCTGGCGCTCGGAGCACCCAATTTTTTTCTCTCAAAAAACATTATGACGATCTACGTATTAAGTGGGGAACCACCACGTATACTCACATTGTTTTTTTCACTCCCATTTCCGCATCTACAACCCCTTTTTTAGTAATCGCATAAATTTCTCTATTTTTCGTATTTATTAGCCCATAGATCTGGCGACCGGAGCATCCAAATTTTTTCTCAAAAAACATTAAGAGGATTTCCGTATTGAATTGGGGAACCACTACATACACTCACACTATTTTTTTTCACTCCCATTTCCGCATCTATAGCCCCTCTTTTAGAAATAGCGCAAATTCCTCTATTTTTCATGTGTATTATGATATTATCCCATGGATCTGGCACCCAGAGCATTCAATTTTTTTCTCTCAAAAAATTAATGAAGAACTCCGTATTGAGATGGGGAACCATCACGTATACTCACACCATATTTTTCACGCCCATTCCCGCATCTACATCCCCTATTTTAACAATCGTGCAAATTCCTATATTTTTCATGCGTATTAGCCCATCGACTGTCGCCCAGAGCATCCAAAATATATTTCTCAAAATACTTTATGAGGACTTCCGTATTAAGTTTGGGAACCACCACATGTGCTCAGACCATTTTTTTCCACTCCCATTTCCGCATCTACAACCCTTTAAGCAATCGCGCAAATTCCTCTATTTTTTGTGTGTATAAGCCCATGGATCTAGCGTCTGGAGCACCCAAATATGTTTTCTCAAAAAACTTTATGAGGACCATCTTATTGAGTTGGAGAACCACCACCTATACTCACACAATTTTTTTCACGCCTATTTCCGCATCTAGAGCATTCTTTTTAGCAATCGCGTAAATTTCTCTATTTTTCGTGTGTATTAGCCCATGGATCTTGCGACCGGAACACCCAAAAGTTATTTCTCAAAAAACTTTATGAGGACCTCCGTATTGAGTTGGGGAACCATCACGCATACTCATACCATTTTTTTCATGCCCATTTCCGCATCTACAACCCCTTTTTTAGCAATCGCGCCAATTTCTCTATTTTTCGTGTGTTACCCATGGATCTGACGCCTATAGCACCCAAATATTTTTTCTCAAAGAACTTGATGAGGACCTCCATATTGAGTTGGAGAAACACCACGTATACTCTCTCCATTTTTTACTCCCATTTCCGCATAAATAACCCCATTTTTAGGAATCGCGCAAATTCCTCTATTTTTTGTATGTATTAGCCCACAAATCTGGCGCCCGGAGCACGCAAAATTTATTTTTCGAAATATCGTATGAGAACATCCGTATTGAGTTGGGAAATCATCACGTATACTTACATAATTTTTTCATGCTCATTTCCGCATCTACAACCCCTTTTTAGCAATCGCGCAAATTCCTCTATTTTTCGTGTGTATTAGCCCATGGATCTGGCGTCCTGAGCACCCACATTTTTTTTCTCAAAAAACTTTATGAGGACCTCTGTATTGAGTTAGGAAACCACAACGTATACTCACACCATTTATTTCAAGCCCATTTCTGCATATACATCCCTTTTTTAGCAATCACACAAATTTCTCTATTTATCGTATGTATTAGCCTATGGATCTGGCGTCTGGAGCACCCAATTTTTTTTTCTAAAAAAACATAATGAGGACCTCCATAATGAGTTGTGGAACCATCACATATACTCACACCATTTTTTCTAGCCTATTTTCGCATCTACAATCCCTTTTTAGCAATCGCGCTAGTTCGTCAACTTTTCGTGTACTCACACCATTGTTTTTACGCCTATTTCCACATCTACATCTGCTATTTTAGCAATCTCTCACATTCCTTTATTTTCCGTGTGTATTAGACCATGGATCTCGGAGCACCAAATTTTGTTTCTCAAAAATCTTTATGAGGACCTTTGTATTGATTTGGGGAACCATCACGTATACTCACACCATTTTTTTCACATCCATTTCCACATCTACAACCCCTCTTTTAGCCAATGGATTTGGCTCCCGGAGCACCCTAATTTTTTTCTCAGAAAATATTATGAGGATCTCCGTATTGAGTTGGGGAACCACCACATATATTCACACCATTTTTTCACTCCCATTTACGCATCTACAACCCCTTTTTTAGTAATCATGCAAATTCCACACCATTGGCGCCCAGAGCATCCAAAAGTTTTTTCTCAAAACACTTTATGAGGACCTCCGTAGTGAGTTAGGAAACCATCACGTATACTCACACCATTTTTTTCACGCCCATTCCCGCATCTACAAACCCTTTTTTTAACAATTGTGCAAATTCCTCTTTTTTTCATTTGTATTAGCACATGGACTGGCGCCCAAAGCACCCACAATATATTTCTCAAAAAACTTTACGAGGACCTCAAGATTAAGTTTGGGAACCACCACGTCTACTCACACCATTTTTTTCACTCCCATTTCCGCATTTACAGCCCCTTTTAGCAATCACACAAATTTCTCTAATTTTCTTTTGAATAAGCCCGTGGATTTGGCATCGGGAGCACCCAAATATTTTTTCTCAAAAAATATTATGAGGACCTTCGTATTGAGTTGGAGAACCACCATGTATACTCACACCATTTTTTAACGCCTATTTCCGCATCTAGAGCATCTTTTTTAGCAATCGCTCAAATTTCTTTTTTCGTGTGTATTAGCCCATGAATCTTGCGACCAAAACACCCAAAAGTTTTTTCTCAAAAAACTTAATGAGGACCTCCGTATTGAGTTGGGGAACTATCACACATACTTACACAATTTTTTTCATGCCCATTTCCGCATATACTGCCTTTTTTTGCAATCGTGCAAATTCTTCTATTTTTCGTGTGTATTAGCCCATGGATTTGGCGCCCGTAGCACCCAAATATTTTTTCTCAAAGAACTTGATGAGGACCTCCATATTGAGTTGTGGAACTACCACATATAGTCACACTATTTTTTCACGGTCATTTATGAATCTATATCTCATTTTATAGCAATCATGCAAATTCCTTTATTTTTCGTGCATTACCCAAAATATTTTTCTCAAAAAACTTTATGAGGACCTTCGTATTGAGTTGGGGAACTACCACGTATACTCACACTACTTGTTAAACCCCCATTTCCGCATCTACAATCACGTTTTTAGAAATCGCACAAATTCCTCTATTTTTCGTGCATATTAGCTCATGGATATGGCGACCGGAGCTCCTAATTTTTTTTCCTCAAAAAAATTTATGAGGACCTATGTATTGTGTTGGGGAACCATCACGTATAGTCACACCATTTCTTTCACGCTCATTTCCACATCTATATTCAATTTTTTAGCAATCACGCAAATTCCTCTAATTTTCGTGTGTATTAGCCCATGAATCTGGTGCCCGGAGCACCCAAAAGTTTTTTCTCAAAAAATATTTTTATGAGGACCTCCGTATTGAGTTGGGGAATCACCACATATACTCACACCATTTATTTACCCCTATTTCCGTATCTACAACCCCCTTTTTTTAGCAACCGCGCAAATTCTTCTATTTTTCATGTGTATAGCCCATGGATCTTGCCCCCTGAGCATCCAATTTTTTTTTTCTCAAAAGTTTCTATAAGGACCTTCGTATTGAGTCTGGAAACCACCACGTATGCTCACACCTTTTTTTCACGACCATTTTCGCATCTACAACCCTTTTTTAGCTCTTGCATAAATTCCTCTATTTTTCGTGTGTATTAGCCCATGGATCTTGCACCCAGAGCACCCAAAATGTTTTCCCAATTTTTTTTATAAGGACCTTTGTATTGAGTTGAGGAACCATCACGTATACTCACACTATTTTTTTCAATTTCATTTCCGCATCTAGAACCCCTTTTCTTGCAATCACACAAATTCCTCTGATTTTCATTTGTATTAGCCCATGGATCTGGCGCCTAGAGCACCCAAACATTTTCTCAAAAAAATTTATGAGGACTGTCGGATTGAGTTGGGGAACCCCCGTTTATACTCAATTATTTTATTCACTCCCATTTCCGCATCTACAACCCTATTTTTTTTAGCAATAGCGTAAATTCCTCTATTTTTCATGTGTATTTGCACATGAATATGCCATTCGGAGCACCCAAATTTTTTTTCACAAAAAATATTATGAGGACCTCCGTACTGAGTTGGGGAACCATAATGTATACTCACCATATTTTCACGTCCATTTCCGCATCTACAACCCTTTTTTTAGCAATAGTGCAAATTTCTCAATTTTTTGTGTGTATTAGCCCATGAATCTAGCGTCCGGAGCATCCAATTTATTTTCTCAAAAAATATTTGAGGACTTCCGTATTGAGTTGGGGAACCACCATGTATACTCACACCCGTTTTTTCACCCCCATTTTTGTATCTACAACCCCTTTTTAGTAATAACGCAAATTCCTATATTTTTCGTATGTATTAGCCTATGAATCTGGCGCCCGAAGCACCCAATTTTTTTCCTCAAAAAACCTTATGAGGACCTCTGTATAGAGTCGTAGAAACATCACGTATACTCACACCATTGTTTACACACCCATTTCCTCATCTACAGACCCATTTTTAGCAATCGCGCAAATTCCTCCAATTTTTGTGTGCATTAGCCCTTTGATTGGACTCTCGGAGCACCCAAAAATATTTTCTCAAAAAACTTTATGAGGACCTCTATATTGAGTTGTGGAACCACCACGTATACTCATACCATGTTTTTCACGCCCATTTCCGCATCTACAACCCCTTTTTTAGCAATCCCGCAAATTCCTCTAGTTTTCCTGTGTATTAGCCCATGGATCTAGCGCTCGGAGCACCCTAAAATGTTTTCTCAATTTTTTATGAGGACCTCTGTATTAAGTTGGGAAACCATCACGTATACTCACATATTTTGTTTCACACCCTTTTCTCCATCGACAATCTTTTTTTTAGCAATCGCGCAAATTTCTCTATTTTTCGTGTGTATTAGCCCATGAATCTGGTGCTCGGATCACCCAAATATTTTTTTCTCAAAAATATTCTAAGGACCTCTGTATTGAGTTGGGGAATCATCATGTATACTCACACCATTGTTTCAAGCCCATTTCTGTATCTACGACCCTTTTTTTTTTGAAATTGCGCAAACTCCTCTTTTTTTTGTCTGTTTTAGCTAATGGATCTGGCGCCCGAAACACCCAATTTATTTTCCAAAAAGGTTTATGAGGACCTCCGTATTGAGTTGGGGAACCATCATGTATACTCACACCTTTTTTTCATGCCCATTTCCATATCTACACCCCTTTTTTAGCAATCGTGCAAATTCCTTTATTTTTCGTGTGTATTAGCCAATGAATCTGGCGCCCGAAGCACCCCAAGTTTTTTTCTTAGGAAACCTTATGAGAACCTCCATATTGAGTTGGGGAAACATCACGTATACTACATTTTTTTCACACTCATTTTTTCTCCTACAATCCATTTTTTAGCAATAACGCAACTTTCTCTATTTTTCGTGTGTATTACCTATGGAACTGGCGCTCGAAACACCCAAACTTTTTTTCTTAAAAAATATAATGAGAACCTTTGTACTAAGTTGGGGAACTACTACGTATACTCACACCATTTTTTCAAGCCCATTTCCGCATCTACAACCTTTTTTCTAGCAATCACACATTTCCGCATCCACGCCAATGGAAATGACGCCCTGAGCACCCAATTTTTTTTTCACAAAAAGCTTTTTGAGGACCTCCTTATTGAGTTGGGGAACCATCTTGTATACTCACAACTTTTTTTTGGCGCCCATTTTCGCATCTACAATCCTTTTTTTTAGCAATCACACTAATTCCTCTATATTTCGTGAGTATTAGCCCATGGATCTGGCGCCCAGAGCACTCCAATTTTTTTATCAAAAAACTTTATGAGGACCTCCGTATTGAGTTGGGGAACCACTACGTATACTCACACCATATTTTTCACGCCCATTTCTGCATCTACAACCCCTTTTTTAGCAATCACGCTAATTCCTTTAATTTTCGTGTGTATTAGCACATGGATCTGGCGCTTGGAGCACCCAATTTTTTTATGAGGATCTCCGTATTGAGTTGGCGAACCATCACGTATACTCACACCATTTTGTTATCACCCCCATTTCCGCATCTACAATCCCCTTTTTGTCAATCACGCTAATTCTTTTATTTTTTGTGTGTATTAGCCCATGAATCTGGTGCCGGTTCACCCACAATCTTTTTCTCAACAAACTTTATAAGGACCTTCATATTGAGTTGAGGAACCATCTTGTATACTCACACCATTTTTAATGCCCATGCCGCATTTATAGCCCATTTTGTATCAATTGCGCAAATTCCTCCAATTTTCGTTTGTATAGCCTATGGATCTAGCTCCCGTAGCACCCAAAAATATTTTCTCAAAAACCCATACAAGGACCTCCGTATTGAGTTGTGGAACAACCACGTATACTTACACCATGTATTTCATGCCCATTACCTCATCTATAGCCCCTTTTTTAGCAATAGCTCAAATTCCTCTATTTTTTGTGTGTATTAGCCTAAGGATCTGGCACTCAGAACAACCAAAATATTTTTCTCAAAAAATATTATGAGAACCTCTGTATTGAGTTGGGGAACCACCAGGTATACTCACACCATTTTATTCATGCCCATTTCCGCATCTGCAACCCCTTTTTTAGCAATTGCGTAAATTCCACTATTTTCGTGTGTATTAGCGCATGGTTATTGTGCTCGGAGCACCCAAAAATTAGTTTTTCAAAAAACTTTATAAGGACCTCTGTATTGAGTTAGGTAACCAACACATATACTTATACCATTTCTTTTACACCCATTTCTACATCTACATCCCTTTTTTGGCAATCACGCAAATTCCTCTATTTTTCGTGTGTATTAGCCTATGAATCTAGCGTCCGGAGAACCCAATATTTTTTCTCAACAAACATTATTAGGACCTCTATATTGAGTTGGGGAACCATCACGTATACTCAAAAAAATTATTTCACGCCCATTTCTGCATCTACAGCCCCTTTTATAGCAAACACGCAAATTCCTCTATTTTTTGTGTGTAATTAGCCCATGGATCTGGCGCCCGGAGCACCCAATTTTTTTTTCTAAAAAAACTTTGTGAGGACCCCCGTATTGAGTTGGTGAACCATCATGTATACTCACACTATTTTGTTTCACACCATTTTCTGCATCTAAAGCCCTTTTTTAGCAATCCCGCAAATTCCTCTATTTTTCATATGTATGAGCCCACAGATCTGGGGACTAGAGCACCCAAAAATGTTTTCTAATAAACTTTTATGAGGACCTCCGTATTGAGTTGGAAAAATACCATGTATACTCACACCTTTTATTTTCACGCCCATGTTAACAGATACAACCCTTTTTTAGCAATCACACAAATTTTTCTATTTTTCGTGTGTATTAACCCATGGATATGACACCCGGAGCACCCAAATTTTTATAATGGAAAAACCTTATGAGGACCTCCGTACTGAGTTGGGGAACCATCACGTATACTCACACCATTTTTTCATGCCCATTTCCACATATACATCCCCTATTTAGCAATCGCGCTAATTCCTCTTATTTTCGTGTGTATTATCCCATGGATCTGGCACCCGGAGCACCCAAAGTTTTATTCTCAAAAAATTTTATGAGGACCTCTGTATTGAGTTGGGGAACCATCACATATATTCACACTATTTGTTTCATGCCCATTTTCGTATCTACACCCCTTTTTAGCAATCGCGCAAATTTCTCTATTTTTACTGTGTAATGCTTATGGATCTTGCTCCCGGAGAACCCAAAGTTTTTTTCTCAAGATACCTTATGAGGAACTCCATATTAAGTTGGAGAGCCATCATGTATACTCACACCATTTTTTCACGCTCATTTTCGCATCTACAACCCCATTTTTAGCAATCACACAAATTCCTTTATTTTCCGTGTGTATTAGCCCATGAATCTGGTGTCCGGAGCACCCAATTTTTTCCCCTAAAAAATCTTTATAAGGACCTCCGTACTAAGTTGGGGAACCACCACGTATACTCACACTATTGTTTTCACACCTATTTCCGCATCTACAGGCCCTTTTTAGCAATCGTGCGAATTCCTCTATTTTTCGTGTGTATTAGCCCATGGATCTGGTGCCCGGAGCACATAATTTTTTTTCTCAAAAAACTTTACGAGGACCTGTGTATTGAGTTGGGAATTCATCACGTATACTCACACCATTTTTTCACGCCCATTTCCACATCTGCAACCCCTTTTTTAGCAATCGCGCAAATTTATCTATTTTTCGTATGTATTAACCCATGGATTTGGTGTCCGAAGAACCCAATCTTTTTTTCTCAAAAAAATTTATGAGTACCTCCGTACTGAGTTGGGGAACCACCACGAACACTCACTTTTTCTTTACACCCATTTTCGCATCTACAACCTTTATTTTCGCAATCGCGCAAATTTGTCCTTTTCTGTGTGTATTAGCCCACAATCTGGCGCCCGTAGCACCCAAAATATTTTTCTCAAAAAAACTTATGAGGACCTCTGTATGAGTTGGGAAATCACCACGTTTATTCACACCATTTTTTTCCACGCAAATTTTCGCATGTAAAGCCTCTTTTTAGCAATCACGCAAATTTCTCTATTTTTCGTGTGTATGAGCCCCACAGATCTGGCAACCGGAGCACCAAAAAATGTTTCTAAAAAACTTTTATGAGGACCTCCGTATTGAGTTGTGGAACCACCACGTATACTCACACCATTTATTTTCACGCCTATCTTCGCATCTATAACCCTTTTTAGTAATCGAGCAAATTTCTCTATTTTTAATGTATATTAGCCTATGGATCTGGCGCCCGGAGCACCCAAATTTTTAGTAATCATGCAAATTCATCTATTTTTCGTGTGTATTAGCCCATGGATCTGGACCCCGGAGCATTGAAAACTTTTTATTCAAAAAACATAATGAGGACCTCCGCATTGAGATGAGGAACCACCACGTATACTGACACCATTTTTTTCAAGCCATTTCCTCATATACAATCCCATTTTTAGCAATCACACAAATTTCTCTATTTTTCATGTGTATTAGCCCATGGATATGGCGCCCGAAGCATCAAAAAATTATTTCTCAAAAAACTTTATAAGGACCTCCATATTGAGTTGGGGAACCACCATATATACTCACACCATTTTTTCATGCCCATTTCCTCATCTATATCCCTTTTTAGCAATCGCGCAAATTACTCTATTTTTCGTGTTTATAAGCCCATGGATCTAGCTTACGGAGCACCCAAAAAGTTTTTCTCAAACAACTTTATGAGGACCTCCGAATTGAGTTGGGGAACCACCACATATACTCACACCATTTATTTACGTCCATTTCCGCATCTACAACCCATTTTTTATAATCGCACAAATTCCTCTATTTTTCAAGTGTATTATGCCATGGATCTGGTGCCCAGAGGACCTAGAATCTTTTTATCAAAAAACTTTATGAGGACCTCTGTATTGTGTTGGGGACCATCACATATACTCACACCATTTCCTCATCTACAACCCTTTTTTTTAGCAATCACACAAATTTCTTTTATTTCCGTGTGTATTAGCCCATGGATCTTGCGCCCGGAGCACCCAAAAATATTTTCCCAAAAAATGTTATGAGAAACTCCATATTAAGTTGGGGAACTATCACACATACTCACACCATTTTTTTCACACCCATTTTCGTATCTACAGCTCTGTTTTTAGCAATCGCGCAAGTTTCTCTATTTTTCGTATGTATTACTCCATGAATCTGGCGCCGGATGTATCAAAAAAGTTTTTTCTCAAAACACTTTATGAGGACCTCCGTGTTGAGTTGGGGAACCATCATGTATACTCACACTATTTTTTCATGCTCATTTCTGCACCTACAACCTTTTTTTTAGCAATCGCGCAAATTTCTCTATTTTTTCTGTGTATTAGCTCATGGATCTGGCGCCCGGAGCATCCAAAATTGTTTTTTTGATAAACTTTATGATGACTTCCGTATTGAGTTGGGGAATCACCACGTATACTCACACCATTTTTTTCACCCCCATTTTCGTATCTACAACCCTTTTTTTACCAATTGCGTAAATTTCTCTATATTTTGTGTGTATAGCCTATGGATCTGGCGCCTAAAGCACCCAAAAATAATTTCTCAAAAAACTTTATGAGGACCTCCATATTGAGTTGGGGAATCACCACGTATACTCACACCATTTTTTCACGCCCATTTCCACATCTACAAACCCTTTTGTAGTTATCGCACAAATTCCTCTCTTTTTGGTGTGTATTAGCTCATTGATCTGGCGCTCAGAGCACCTACACATTTTTTCTCAAAAAACTTTATGAGGACCTTTGTATTAATTTGGGGAACCATCACGTATATTAACACCATTATTTTCACGCCTATTCCCGTATCTACAGCCCCCTTTTTAGCAATTGCGTAAATTTTTCTCTTTTTTGTGTGTATTAGCCCATGGATCTAGCGCCCGGAGCACCCAAATTTTGTTTCTCAAAAAACTTTGTGAGGACCTCCGTATTGAGTTCGGGAAACATCACGTATACTCACACCATTTTTTTATTCCCATTTCCGCATCTACAACCCCCTTTTAGCAGTCGCGCAAATTCCTCTATTTTATGTGTGTAGCCCATGGATCTGACGACCGGAGAACCCAAAATTAAAACTTTATGAGGACCTCCGTATTGAGTTGGGGAACCATCACGTATACTCACACCAATTTTTCACGTTCATTTCTGCATCTACATCCTATTTTTTTGCAATCGTGCAAATTCTTCTATTTTTCGGGTGTATTAGCCAGGGATTTGGAGCTTAGAGCACCCAAAAAAAATTCTTAAAAAACTTTATGAGGACCTCTGTATTGAGTTGTGGAATCACCATGTATACTCACACCATTTTTTTCACGCCCATTTTTGCATCTACAACCCTTTTTTTTGCAATCCCGCAAATTCCTTTATTTTTCGTGTGTATTAGCCCATGAATCTGGCGCGTGAAGCACCCAAAATTTCTTTCTAAAAAAACTTTACGAGGACCTCCGTATTGAGTTGGGGAACCATCATGTATATTCACACCATTAGTTTCACGCCCATTCCCGCATGGACAACCCTTTTTGTAGCAAATTCCTATTTTTTTTTTGTGTATTAGCCAATGGAATTGGCGCCGAGAGCACTCAAAATTATTTTCTCAAAAATCTTTATGAGGACCTCCATATTGTGTTGGGGAACCATTATGTATACTCACACCATTTTTTCACGCCTATTTACGCATGTACAACCCTTTTTTTGGCAATCGCGCAAATTCCTCCATTTTTCGTATGTATTAGCCCATGGATCTGGCGTCCAGAGCACCAATTTTTTTTTCAAAACACTTAATGAGGACCTCCGTATTGAGTTGGGGAACCATCACGTATACTCATATACTCATATGTTAGCAACAAAATGCAAGACCCTCGACAAACACTTTGATCCTCTACTTTTTTCTCCTTTTTTCCCTTGTTTCTCCTCTTGAACTCTTAACTAAAACCCTAAGCGTATATTAGGATTATAAAACTGAACCTAATAGGATTAGACCTTTTATTTTCCATCACATGGCACACTTAACTCATCATGTACTAAGAGTTATGTTCATTTGAAGTTGACCCAAAACTTAAAGGAACTTAGGAATGACTTGAATGAACTCTCTTTAGTTCTTCTTGGAACTCAAGGTGCTATATCTAGTGACCTTAACACTAAAGAAATTTTTAATTCTTTAGTAAAGTTTCACTCACTACAAAGAACGGTTCGAGTCTTAGCTCAAAAAAATTCTGGAGTGTTACACCATCACGTATACTCACACCATTTTTTTCACGCCCATATTCGCATCTACAACCCTTTTTTTAATAATCGCAAGTTTCTCTATTTTTCATGTGTATTAGTCTATGAATCTGGCGCCTGGAGCACCCAAAAGTTTTTTCTCAAAAAACATTATGAGGACCTCCGTATTGAGTTGGGAACCATCACGTATATTCACATCATTATTTTCACCCATTTCAACATCTCTAGCTCCTTTTTTAGCAATCGAGTAGATTTCTCTTTTTTTCGTATGTATTAGCTCATGGATCTGGCGCCCAGAGCACCCAAAAAAAATTTCTTAAAAAAGTTTATGAGGACCTCCCTATTTAGTTGGGGAATCACCACGTATAGTCACACCATTTTTTTCACGCCCATTTCCACATCTCCAATCCCTTTTTTAGCAATCGTGCAAATTCCCCTATTTTTCGTTTGTATTAATCCATAGATCTGACGCTTGGAGAACCGAAAAAAATTCTCAAAAAACTTTTTGAGAACCTCCGTATTGAGTTGGGGAACCACAACGTAGACTCACACCATTTTTTTCACCCCCATTTCCACATTTACAACCCCTTTTTAGTAATTGCGCAAATTCCTTTATTTTTCGTATGTGTTAGCCCATGGATCAGGCGCCCGGAGCACCCATAATGTTTTTCTCAAAAAACTTCATTAGGACCTCCGTATCGAGTTGGGAAACCATCAGGTATATTCACACCATTAATTCCACGCTTATTCTCCTATCTACAACCCTTTTTTAGCAATCGCATGAATTTCCTCTTTTTTTCGTGTGTATTAGACTATGGATCTAGCACCCACAACACCCAAAAAAATATCTCAAAAAACTTTATGAGGACCTCTGTATTGAGTTGGGGAAACACCACGTATAATCACACCATTTTTCCATGCCCATTTCCGCATCTATAGCCTCTTTTTAGCAATCGCGCAAATTCCTCTATTTTACTTTTGTATTATTAGCCCATTGATCTAACGCCAGAGCACCCAATTTGTTTTACTTAAAAACTTTTAAGAGGACCACCGTATTGAGTTGGGAACCATCACGTATACTCTCACCATTTTTCACGCCCATTTTCCCATCTACATCCCTTTTTCTTGCAATTGCACAAATTCCTCTATTTTTTGTGTGTATTAGCAATGGATCTGACGCTCAGAGCACCCAAATTTTTTTCTCAAAAAACTTAATGAGGACCTCCGTATTGAGTTGGGGAATCACCATGTGTACTCATACCATTTTTTTTACGCCCATTTCCACATCTACATCCTGTCTTTTGCAATCACGCAATTCCTCTATTCTTCGTGTGTATTAGCCCATCGATCTGGCGCCTGGAGCACCCAATTTTTTTCTCTTAAAATTTTTTATGAGGACCTTCGTAGTGAGTTGGGGAACCACCACATATACTCACCCCCATTTCCTCATATATATCCCCCTTTTAGCAATCACATAAATTCCTCTATTTTTTCTGTGTATTTGCCCATAGGTCTGGCTATCGGAGCACCCAAAAGTTTTTTATCAAAACATTTTATGAGGACCTCCATTTTGAGTGAGTGAACCATCATGTATACGCACACCATTTTTTTCACGCCCATTTCCACATCTACATCCCCTCCTTTAGCAATCGCGCAAAGTACTCTATTTTTCATGTTTATAAGCCCATTGATCTAGCGCCCAGAGCACCCAAAATATTTTTCTCAAAAAACTTTATGACGACCTACGTATTGAGTTGGGGAAAAACCACGTATACTCACACAATTTTTTTCACGTCCATTTCCTCATCTACTACCTCTTTTTTAGCAATCACAAAAATTCCTCTATTTTTCGTGTGCCAATGGAATTGGCGCCCGGAGCACCCAAAATTCTTCTCAAAAAACTTTATGAAGACCTCCGTATTGAGTTGAGAGCCATCATGTATACCCACACCATTTTTTCATGTCTATTTCCGCATCTACAACCCTTTTTTTCGCTATCACGCAAATTCCTCTATTTTTCGTGTGTATTAGCCCATGGATCTGGCGCCCAGAGCACCAACATTTTTTTTCTCAAAATATTTTTGAGGACCTCCGTATTTAGTTGGGGAATCATCACATATACTCCAACATTTTTTTCATGCCCATTTTCAAACCTACAACCCATTTTTTAGCAATCACACAAGTTTATCTATTTTTCGTGTGTATTAGTCCATGTATCTGGCGCCAGAAGCAACCAAAAACATTTTCTCAAAACACTTTATGAGGACCTCCGTGTTGAGTTGGGGAACCATCACGTATACTCACACCTTTTTTTCACGCCCATTTTTGTACCTACAACCCTTTTTTTAGCAATCGCTTAAATTTCTCTATTTTTAGTGTGTATTAACTCATGGTTATGGCGCCTGGAGCACCCAAAATTGTTTTGTCACAATACTTTATGAAGACGTATGTATTGAGTTGGTGAACCACCATGTATACTCACACCATTTTTCCACGCCCATTTCCGCATCTTAAATATCTTTTTAAGCAATCGCACAAATTTCTCTTTTTTTCGTGTGTATTAGCCCATGGATCTGGACCCCGGAACACGCAAAACTTTTATTCCAAAAATATAATGAGGACCTCCGTATTGAGTTGGGGAACCACTACTTATACACATACCAGTTTTTTCAAGCCATTTCCGCATATACAATCCAAATTTTAGCAATAACGTAAATTCCTCTATTTTTCGTGTGTATTAGCCCATGTATCTAGCTCCCCAAGCACCAAAAAAAATTTCCACAAAAACTTTATGAGGACCTCCGTATTGAGTTGGGAACCACCGTGTATATTGACACCATATATTTCAAGCCATTTCCGTATCTACAACGCTTTTTTTAGCAATCGTGCAAATGCCTCTATTTTTCATGTGTATTAGCCCATGGATATGGCGCCCAGAGCACCCAAAAGTTTTTTATCAAAATATTTTATGAGGACCTCCATTTTGAGTTGCGAAACCATCACGTATATTCACACCATTTTTTTCACTCCCATTTCTGAATCGACAGCCTCTCTTTTAGCCATCGCGCAAATTATTCTATTTTTTGTGTTTATAAATGCATGGATCTAGCGTTCGGAGCACCTAAAATGTTTTTCTCAAAAAACTTTATGAGGATCTCTGTATTAAGTTGGGGTACCACCACGTATACTCACACTATTTTTTTCACGTCCATTTCCGCATCTACATCCTTTTTTTAGCAATCACGCAAATTCTACTGTTTTCATGTGTATTAGCCAATGGAATTAGGGCCCTGAGAACCCTAAATTCTTCTAAAAAAACTTTATGAGGACCTCTGTATTGAGTTAGGGAACCATCACGTATACTCACACCATTTTTTCACGCCTATTTTCGCATCTACAACCCCTTTTTTCGCAATCGCGCAAATTCTACTATTTTCGTGTATTTTAGCCCATGGATCAAGCGCCCAGAGCACCAATTTTTTTTTTCTCAAAAAACTTTATGAGGACCTATGTATTGAGTTGGGGAACCATCACGTATACTCACACCATTTTTTTCACGTTTATTTTCGCATCTACAACCCCATTTTTATCAATTGCGCAAGTTTCTCTATTTTTCGTGTGTATTAGTCCATGAATCTGGCACCGAAAGCACCCAAAAACTATTTCTCAAAACAATTTATGAGGACCTCCGTGTTGAGTTGGGGAACCATCATGTATATTCACACTATTTTTTCACGCCCATTTCTGCACCTACAGTCTTTTTTTATCAATCGCACAAATTCCTCTATTTTAGTGTGTATTAGCTCATGAATCTGGCTCCCGAAGCCCCTAATTTTTTTTCCTCAAAAATCTTTATGAGGACCTCTGTATTGAGTTGAGGAACCCCCACGTATACTCACACCATTTTTCCAAGCCCATTTTCGCATGTACAACCCATTTTTAGGAATCGCGCAAATTCTTTTATTTTTCGTGTGTATTAGCCCATGGATCTAGCGCCCGAAGCACCCAAAATATTTTTCTCAAAAAACTTTATGAAGACCTCCTATTGAGTTGTGGAACCATCACATATACTCACCACATTTGTTTTCACGCCCATTTCCGCATCTAGTACCCATTTTTTAGCAATCGCGCAAATTCATCTATTTTTGTGTGTATTAGCCCATGAATCTGGCGTCCCGATCACCGAAAAATAATTTCTCAAAATTTTTATGAGGACCTCTGTATTGAGTTGGGGAACAATCACATATTCTCACACTATTTTTTTTACTTCCATTTCCACATCTAAAGCCCCTTTTTAGCAATCGCACAAATTCCTCTATTTTTCATGTATATTATCCCATGGATCAGACACCCGGAGCACTCAAAAATTATTTCTCAAAAACCTTTATGAGGAATTCCGTATTGAGTTGAGGAACCATAACGTACACTCACACTATTTTTTCACGCTCATTTCCGCATCTACTGCCCTTTTTTTTAGCAATTGTGTAAATTTCTCTATTTTTCGTATGTATTAACCTATGGATCCGGCGCCCGGAGCATTAAAAAAAGTATCTCAAAAAACTTTTTGAGGACCTCCGTATTGAGTTGACAAACCACTACGTATATTCACATCATTTTTTTCACGCCCATTTCCACTTCTACAACCACTTTTTAGCAATCAAGCAAATTCCTCTATTTTTCGTGTGTATTAGCCCATGGATCTGGCGTCGAAAGCACCCAAATTTTTTTTCTCAAAAAACTTAATGAGGACCTCCATATGGAGTTGGGGAAACATCACGTATACTCACACAGTTTTTTTCATGCTCATTTCCGCATCTACAACACCTTGTTAGAAATCACAAATATTCCTCTATTTTTCGTGAGTATTAGCCCATGGATGTGGCACCCGGAGAATACAAAAAATTATTTCTCAAAAAACTTTATAAGGATCTCCGTATTGATTTGAGGAACCATCGCATATACTCACAACAATTTTTCACGTTCATTTCCTTATCTACAAGCCCTTTTTAGCAGTCGCGCATATTTCACTATTTTTCAGATGTATTAGCCCATGGATTTAAGCCCAGAGCACCCAAAAATAATTCGAACTATTTTTAAAGACCTCTGTATTGAGTTGGGGAACCACTACGTATACTCACATCATTTTATTCACGCCCATTTTCGTATCTACAACCTTTTTTTTAGCAATCGTGTAAATTCCACTACTTTTTGTGTGTATCCATGAATCTAGCGCCAGCAGCACCCAAAAGAATTTTCACAAAAAACTTTATGAGGACCTCCGTATTGAGTTGGGGAACCACCACGTATATTCACACAATTTTTTATGCCCATTTTCGCATATACAACCCTTTTTTTAACAATCGCGCATATTCCTCAATTTTGTGTGTGTTATAGCCCATGGATCTGGCGCCCGAAACACCCAAGATTTTTGTGTAAAAAAAATTCATGAGGACCTCCTTATTGAGTTAGAGAACCACCACATATACTTACACCGTTTCTTTCACGCCCAATTCCGCATCTAAAACCCTTTTTTTATCAATCGTGTAACTTTCTCTATTTTTCGTGTGTATTAGTACATTGATCTAGCGCCCGGAGCACCCAAAACATTATTTGCTTAAAAACCTTTATGTGGACCTCTGTACTGAGTTAGAGAACCATCACGTATACTCACACCATTTTTTTCACGCCAATTTCTGCATCTACTGCCCCTTCTTAGTAATAGCGTAAATTCCTCTATTTTTCGTGTGTATCAGCCCATAGATCTTGCGCCCGTAGCACCCAAAAAGAATTTCTCAAAAAACTTTATGAGGATCTTCGTATTGAGTTGGGGAACCACCAAGTATACCCAGACAATGTTCTTCACGCTCATTTCCGCATCTACAGACCTTTTTTAAGCAATCACGCAAATTCCTCTATTTTTCGTTTGTATTAGCCCATGGATCTGGTGCCCAAAACACCCAGAAAAAATTTCTCAAAAAACTTTATAAGGACCTCCGTATTGAGTTGGAGAAAAATCATGTATACTCGCACCATATTTTTCATGTCCATTTCCGCAACTACAACCCTTTGTTAAGCAATGATGCAATTTCCTACAGTTTTTGTGTGTATTAGCCCATGGATATGACGCCCGGAGCACCCAAAAAATATTTCTAAAAAAACTTTATGAGGACCTCCGTATTGAGTTGGTGAACCACCACGTATACTCATAAAATTTGTTTCACACCTATTTCCGCATCTACAACCCTTTTTATTAGCAAATGCAAAAATTCTTCTATTTTTCAAGTGTAGTAACCCATGAATCTAGCGCCTGGAGCACCCAAAAAAACATTTCTCAAAAAACTTTATGAAGACCTTCGTATTGAGTTCGGGAACCATCATGTATACTCATACAATTTTTTTCACACCCATTTCAGCATATACAACCCTCTTTTAGCAATCGTGCAAATTCCTCTATTTTTTGTGTGTTAGCCCATGGATCTGGTGCCCGGAGCATCCAAAAAAAATTTCTCAAAAAACTTTATAAGGACCTACGTATTAATTTAGGGAACCACAATGTATAGTCAAATTATTTTTTTCACGCCCATTTCCGCATCTACAACCACCTTTTTAGCAATCGCACAAATTCCTCTATTTTTCGTGTGTATTAGCCATTGGATCTGGCGCCCGGAGCACCCAAAATATGTTTCTCAAAAAACATTTATGAGGACTTCCGAATTGAGTTGGGGAACCACCACGTATTCTCACATCATTTTTTCAAGATCATTTTCGCATCTGTAATCCCTTTTTTAGCAATTGCGCAAATTCCTCTATTTTTCATGTGTATTAGCCCATAGATATGGCGCACGAAGCACCCAAAATTTTATTCTTAAAAATATTATGAGGACCTCTGTATTGAGTTGTGGAACCATCACGTATACTCACTACAACTTTTCATGCCCATTTTCGCATTTACAACCCTTTTTTTAGCAATCACGCAAAGTTCTTTATTTTCCATGTGTATGAGCCAATGGATCTGGTGCCCGGAGCAACCAAAAAATATTTTCCAAATTTTTTGATGAACTCCTCTCCATTTCTGCATCTACAACCCTTTTTCAGCAATCACACAAATTCAACTATTTGTCGTGTGTATTAGCCTATGAATCTAGCGCCTAGAGCACCCAAAAAAAATTCTCAAAAAACTTTATGACAACCTCCGTATTGAGTTGGGGAACCATCATGTATACTTACACTGTTTTTCGAGCCCATTGACGCATCCACAACCCTTTTTTAAGCAATCGCGTAAATTACTCTATTTTTCGTGTGTATTAGCCCATGGATATGGAACTCGAAGGACCCAAAATGGTTTTCTCAAAAAACTTAATGATGAACTCCGTATTGACTTGGGAACCATCACATATACTCACACCATTTTTTTCACACTCATTTCCGCATCTACATCCCCTTTTTTAGCAATCGCGCAAATTCCTCAATTTTTTGTGTTTATTAGCCCATGAATCTGGATCCAGGAGCACCCATATTTTTTTTCTCCAAAAACATTATGAGGACCTCCTTATTGGGTTGGGGAACCACCACGTATAGTCATATCATTTTTTTCATGCCCATTTTCGCATCTACAACCCTTTTTTTAGCAATCGCACAAATTCCTCTATTTTCGTGTGTATAAGCCCATGGATCTAGTGCCCGGAGCACCCAATTTTTTTTCCTGAAAAAGCTTTATGAGGGCCTCTGTATTGAGTTGGGGAACCACCATATATACTCAATAATTTTTCTTTCACGCCCCTTTCCGCATCTATAACACCTTTTTTAGGAATCACACAAATTACTTGATTTTTCGTGTGTATTAGCCCACAATTTTAGTGCCCGAAGAACCCAAATTTCTTTTCTCAAAAAACATTATGAGGGCATCCGTATTGAGTTGAGAAACCACCATGTTATACTCATATCATTTTTTTCACGCCCATTTCCGCACTACAACCCTTTTTTTAGCAATCGCGCAAATTTCTTTATTTTTCATGTGTATTAGCCCATTAATCTAGCGCCTGGAGCACCAAAAGAAAATTCACAAAAGACGTTATGAGGACCTCCGTATTGAGTTTGAAAAGCATCACGTATACTCACACCATTTTCTTCACTTCTATTTTCGCATCTATAGCCCCCTTTATAGCAATTGCGCAAATTCTTCTATTTTTCGTGTGTATTAGTCCATGGATCTGGAGCGGAAAGACCCCAAAAATTATTTCTCAAAATACTTTATGAGGACCTCCATATTGAGTTGGGGAACCACCACGTATACTGATACATACATTTCACTCCATTTCCGTATCTACAGCCCATTTTTTAGCAATCACGCAATTTCTTTATTTTTTGTGTATATTAGCCCATTGATCTGGCACCCGAAGCACACACAATTTTTTCATCAAAAAACTTTACGAGGACCTCCGTATTGATTTGGGGAACCATCACGTATACTCACACCATGTTTTTCACGGCCATTTCCGCATCAACAACCCCTTTATTAGCAATCGCGTAAATTCCTTTATTTTTCGTGTGTATTAGCCCATGGATCTGACGCCCAGAGCACCCAAAAATTTCTTCTTAAAATTTTTTATGAGGACCTCCGTATTGAGTTGGGGAACCATCACGTATACTCACACCATTTTACATGCCTATTTCCGTATCAAAACCCTTTTTTTAGCAATCACGGAATATCCTTAATTTTTCGTGTGTATTAGACCATAATTCTGGTGACTAGAGCACCCAATTTTTTTTTCTCAAAAACCTTTATGAGGACCTTCGTATTGAGTTGGGGAACCACCACGTATACTCACACCATTATTTTCACGCCCTTATCCGCACTGCAACTCTTTTTTTAGCATTCATGCATATTCCTTTATTTTTCGTGTGTGTTCTCATATGGATCTGTGAGGACCTACGATTTGAGTTGGAGAATAACCACGTATACTCACATAATTTTTTTTACATCCATTTTCGTATCTACATTCCCCTTTTTAGAAATCGTGCAAATTCCTCTATTTTTAGTGTGTATTAGACCAAAATTTGAACGCTCGAAGCACCCAATTTTTTTTTTCAAAAACCTTTATGAGGACCTCCGTATTGAGTTGGGGAACCACTAAGTATACTGAATCATTTTTTTCACGCCATATCGGCATTCTATAACCCTTTTTTTTAGCAATCGCGCTAATTCCTCTAATTTTCGTGTGTATAAGCCCATGGATCTGGCGAACGGAGCACCAAATTTTTTTTCTCAAAAAAATTTATGATGATCTCCATATTAAGTTTGGGAACCACCACGTATACTCACAATATTTTGTTCACGCCTATTTCCGCATTTACAACCCTTTTTTTAGCAATCACGCAAATTCCTCTATTTTTCGTGTGTATTAGCCCATGGATCTGGCGCCCGAAGTACCCAAAAATAATTTCTAAAAAAGCATTATGACGACCTCCGTATTGAATTGGGGAACCATTATGTTTACTGACACCATTTTTCCACGCCCATTTACGCATATACAACCCTTTTTAACAATAGCACAAATTCCTCTATTTTTCGAGTGTATTAGCCCATTTATCTGGCGCCTATTGCACCCAAAAGTTTTTTTCTCAAAAAACTTTATGTGGATCTTCTTATTGAGTTGGGGAACATCACGTACACTCATACCATTTTTTTACATCCATTTTCGCATCTACAACCCTCTTTTTAACAATCACGCAAATTCCTTTATGTTTTGTATGTATTAGCCCAAAATTCTGGGGGCCAGAGCACCCAAAAAATATTTCTCAAAAAACTTTATGAGGACCTTCGTATTGAGTTGGGAAACCATCACGTATACTCACACCTTTTTTTTACGCTCATTTCCACATCTACAACCCATTTTTTAGCAATCGCGCAAATTCCTCTATTTTTCATGTGTATTAGCCCATGGACTTGGCGTCCAGAGAACCCAAAAAAAGTTTCTAAAAAAACTTTATGAGTACGTCTGTATTGAGTTGGGAAATCAACACGTATATTCACACGATTTTTTTCACGCACATTTCCGCATATATATCCCATTATTTAGCAATTTCCCAAATTCCTCTATTTTTCGTGTGTATTAGCCCATGGATTGTGCCTCCGAAGCACCCAAAAATATTTTCTCAAATTTTTTTATGAGGACCTCCTTATAGAGTTGGAAACCACCACGTATACTTACACAATTATTTTCACGCTCATTTTTGCATTTAAAGCCCCTTCTTTACCAATCACGCAAATTTCTCTATTTTCCGTGTGTATTAGCCCATTGCTCTTGTGACCGGAGCATCCAAAAGTTTATTTCTGAAAATCCCTTATGAGGACCTCCGTATTGAATTAGGGAACCACCACGTATACTCACATTATTTTTTTCACGCCCATTTTCTCATCTACAATCTAGTGATCGCGCAAAATTCTCTATTTTTCGTGTGTATTAGCCCATGAATTTGGCGCCCAGAGCACCTAATACTTTTTTCTCAAAATTTTTTTGAGGACCTCCATATTGAGTTGGGCAACCACCACGTATACTCACACCTTTTTTTTCACGCCTATTTCACATCTACAACCCTTTTTTTAGCAATCGCACTAATTTATCTATTTTTCGTGTATATTAGCCCATGGATCAGGCGCCCGGATCACCCAATAATTATTTCTCAAAATACATTATGAGGACCTCCGTATTAAGTTGGGGAACCACCACGTATACTCACACCATTTTTTTCACGCACATTTCTGCATCTACAACCCCTTTTTTAGCAATGACACAAATTCCTCTATTTTTCGTGTGTATTAGCCCATAGATTTGACGCCCTTAGCACCCAAAACTTTTTTCTCTAAAAACCCTATAAGGACCCTCGTATTGAGTTGGGGAACAATCACATATACACACACCATTGTTTTCACTTCCATTTCCACATGTACAACCACTTTTTTAGCTAACGCGCAAATTTCTCTATTTTTCGTGTGTATTAGCCCATGGATCTTGCTCCCGAAGCACCCTAAAAAGGATTTCAAAGGTTTTTATGAGGACCTCCTTATTGAGTTGGGAGCCACCACGTATACTCAAATAATTTTTTACACGCCCATTTCCGCATCTACATCCCTTTTTTAGCAATCGCACAAATTCCCTCTATTTCTCATGTGTATTAGCCCATTGATCTGGCGTCCGAAGCACCCCAAAAACATTTGTCAAAAAACTTTATGAGGACCTCCGTATTGAGTAGGAGAACCACCACATACACTCACACCATTTTTTCACCCTCATTTCCGCATCTACTTCTCCTTTTTTAGCAATCACGCAAATTCCTCTATTTTTCGTGTGTATTAGCCCATTGATCTGGTGCCCAGAGCACCCTAAAGTTTTTTTCTGAAAATTTTTTATGAGGAAATCCGTATTGAGTTGGTGAATCACCACGTATACTAACACCATTTTTTACACGCCTATTTCCATATCTACAACCCCTTTTATAGCAATCGCGTAAATTTCTCTATTTTCCGTCTGTATTAGCCCATGGATCTGGCGCAAAGAAAACCCAAAATGTTTTTCTTAAAAAACTTTATGAGGACCTCTATATTAAGTTGTGGAACCACCACGTATACTCACACCAATTTTTTAGCCCATGTATTCCGCGCCTGAAGCACCCAAAAAAAATTTCTCAAGAAATGTTATGAGGACCTTTGTATTGAATTGGGGAACCATCACTTATACTCACATTATTTTCTTAATGCCCGTTTTCGCATCTACAACCCTTCTTTTAGCAATCGCGCTAATTCCTCTATTTTTCGTGTGTATTAGCCCATGGATCTTACGCTCAGAGCACCTAAAAAATTTATCTCAATTTTTTTTTTGAGCACCTCAGTATTGAGTGGAGGAACCAGCACGTATATTCACACCATTTTTTCATGCCCATTTCCGCATCTACAACCCCTTTATTAGCAATAACTCAAATTCCTCCATTTTTCGTGTCTATTAATTAGCTCATAGATCTGGCGCCCGAAGAACCCAAAATTCTTTTTCTTAAAAAACTTTATGAGGACCTCTGTATTGAGTTGGAGAACCACCACGTACACGCATACCATTTGTTTCACGTCAATTTTCGCATCTATCTTCCCTTTTTTAGCAATGCCAATTCCTCAATTTTTCTTGTGTATTAGCCTATGGATCTGGCGCCCAAGGAACCCAAAAATTATTTCTCAAAAAACATTATGTGGACCTCCGTATTGAATTAGCGAACCACCACATATACTCATACCATTTTTTTTTCTAGTCCATTTCCGCATCTACAGCCCTTTATTTAGTAATCGTGTAAATACCTCTATTTTTAGTCTGTATTAGCAAAAGGATCTGGCCCCTGGAGCACTGATGAGTCCACGATTTGGACTAATTTAGGGCTATATTTTAATAGAAATTGTGTCCTCAAATGCATGTTTTATCTCGATATCTAATGAAAACCTTTAAGTTTTAGGTATTTGAAGTTTGAGGCAAAGAATGGACACTACTTAGCAAATAAAGAGCAAAAAGAAGCCGAAAGAATGAAGAAACGAAGATCTGCGAATTGCTGAACACATTCGGTGAATCACCAACAAATTGCATATTCGCCTTTTGTTCCAGTGTGCTGAGCCCTGAAGGAAAGGAGAAAATCGGTGATGAAACGGAGCAGTCGGCGTATCACCGAACGACTCCGCGAAGCAGTGCTATATCACCCAATTAACCAGGATACAAAGACGCTGAAGGCAACTGATGAAAGGCAACGAAGTAGACCAAAGGGCGCCGAATGCATCGGTGGTTCTCACTAACGTCAGTGAAAGATTCTTCAGAGCACATTTTCTGAAAACTATAAATACTAGTTAAATTTTTATTCTTAAGAGAGTTTTTTACCTTGTTTTAACCTAGTTTTTAGATTATTAAGATTTAGACAGAGTTTTGGGAGCTATTCAATCTAAGTTTTGGAGAGGGTTTTGAAGAACTTGGAGCTTTCAAGGGTTTCATATTCAAGAAATTGGACTTGGGTCTCTTGGATTCTTCACCTTTTTGCCAGTTTTAATACTTAATATGGCATACCCATTGATGGAAATTGAGATTGGTATACTTCTTTATCTCTTTTACATGTGTGGCTAAAACCCCCAATTCTTGGGGAGCGATTTTGTGAATATGGGTTAGATTTGTTGTTGGGCCTTCCTTGTTGATAGTTTATTTGTAGGGGTATTCGAGAGGAACCCACTTGAAATGGGATAAGTTGCTCGAGAGAGAGCTTATCCACTTTAAATTCTAGCCTAGTCATAAATATTCAACGAATTTACTATCAAAAACAGGTACCCAATAATTTAGTCTATCCTATATTCCTATCACATCCCAAAAATCTTGTCTCCATACTTGTATTTTTCCTTATTTTCACTATTTTAGTTGTTTCTTGCTTACAAACCCCCATTTGATAATTGACGTTTGTGTCACCCTATTTAACTTGTTATGTTTTTATTCGCTAAAGTCTTTAACTATGATTAGTTTATGCACATTTGCGCTTAACCACTAATTTTCACGCTCACTCCCTTGGGACTCGACCCCAATCATTCGTTGGGTTATTATACTATTGCACGATCGTAGACACTTGCATCGGAAGTTGTGTCCTTGATTACCCAAACATCAAAATGGCGTCGCTGTCGGGGAGTGGTGTTACGTGAAAGTTTTTTGTTTAAGTCAAATTCTACTTTCAATAATCGCAATTTACTAATCTTATTTTTAGTTTTGTTTTTTTTTAAATCTATTGGTGTAGGTAGGTTCCCTGAGCATGGCTGAGGGAAATGGTGGCAACTCGGCTGAGATGAAGCAAGAAGTCGAGAGAGACTTCACATTACCTGCACTGGTAACTCAGTTGCACGAGTTGGCCACCAAAATAATAGAGGTGAAAAACCAGTGCAAGAGTCAAGGGAGGTACGTACCTCTTTACGAGAGGAAACAGTCTAGAGACAGGAAGAACAATCGTGTCGAGGACACACTCCAAATCATTCTCCAAAAGATCACCAAACAAGATCATATGTTGGAAGAGATGAAGTAGAGTATTGAAGTGTTGAATCAAATGGTTGGCTCTCACTTTAGATGATCCTGAATCATGCGGTGCCTCCTCTTCACTCAAACGAACTATTGGGGTAACCTAGTAACACTAGGGCCAACCCAACCAATGGGAAGTGAGTAAGGACTCATGTCGATCCACAACGTTAAATAAGGCACTTTTTGGGAGGCAACCCAGGGTTTTAAATGATTTAATTTGCTTTTATAAATAATGGTGTGCTAGTGGTGCAGGTTCAAATGAGGAAAATGATGAAAAATACGAATTGTAGAGAAAATGGTCAGTCGGCAAGCCCGACTTGACCCACCGTTTGGCTCAATTCAAGTTTAAGTCAGTGCAACTAACGTCGCCAAATAGGCGCAAACTGGACGGTTTATAATGGCCAAGAGACTCAAAATTTGAAATTCTTCACTCTCCCTCGCTTTTGAATCTTCTAAACTCACACTAAGGTAGTATTTTCCTTATATTAGCGGTTTTCTAGCATTTTAGTTTGTTGAGTTGTGCTCGGAGTTGGAATACTTTGTTGCCTAGCTTTTCAATCGCAATATAATCGGCATTAAAAGTTAGTCCTAAAACCCCAAGTTTATTGTTGAAATTTTGAACTCTTTTGTAATGATCGTATCGTATTGATGTGTGCTGGGACTCTCTGCTAGGATTAGAATCCTTAATTGCCTATTTTAATTGGAAAAATCTTGCCCGTATGGTTTGACTGTCAAATGCCTGTAATTTTTTTGCATTTTAATAAGTTGGGTCGTGATTGTGTGTCGTTAGATTGATTGGGTGAAGTCTGAGTATACCACATTTGTGCTAAATGTTGCAAAATTTGCTCAATGATAGAGCTGGTGACGCCACTTGTAAGAGTAAATATCGTCAAATGACCAAATTTGACAAATCTGGGAGAAATCTGAGTATCCCGGGGTGATGGATAATATGGGTCTAGTTTGAATTTCATTAATGCATGCTTTCATTTTGCTTTTGGGGTTCTCGGGATTGAAATTGAGAACATGGATTGAAAACGGGCACGTTGGGCCATTTGGCGAGCTGGGTCAAGCTCACCGAATCGTTTGGCGATTCACCCAATGTCTTCATCTCGCCGTTAATATCATGTCAAATTAGATGTTTGAGACTGTAATTTTCAGCGAGAAGCCATAGGTCGTCGACCGCATTCGGCGAATTGCCGAAAGTACTCTTGATCGCCCTATGTATGTTAACCCTAAGACCCTTATGCACTGTAACTTTCAGCGGACAAATACTTGCTCGCCGAAAGGACTCTACTATCGCCGACTTGCCTTAATTATTTAGCCAACCTCATCGACGAGCCAGAGTTAGCTCGCCAAAGAGGTTCAACGACTTGCCGACTAGATCGACGAGTTTATCTACAACAAGATTTGTTCTGCTAGATTTTGATTTTGTTTCTTAATTTCTCTTGATCTTTTGCGGATATGGTACGCACTAATCTAACCGAACCACCCAAAAAAAGGCAAAGGGCATCACATTAAATGAAGGAGGATCAAACCCTCAAAAGAGGAGAGGGGATGACCTCCAATCGGGAGACAAAGGCAAGAGAAAGAAACATATAGTGAAGAAAGGAGTAGCTATTGAGGCCCAAATTGAGTGGTCTGAGCCTGAAGATGATAAACCCTTAATTCACCGACAGAATAGGCTCTGAGATAGACCTCAACCCACATCCACAACGGTTTCATCAGCTGCAACTCCTCCGACTACAGATTCAGTGCCAACTCAGGCACCCTCAATAATTCCAGTACTCCCTATAGTTCCTCCACCGAGGCTGTTAAACAAATTGAAAGGTGATGATTTACGGACCATCATAGAGGAGAAGTTACTATCTATGGAGGGTCTGGAAGGCAAGCATCCTAATGTACTTGAAACTCTCCGATACCATGAGTTCGAACAGTTCACACGTCCCCGAGGTCCTTACCTTCCCTCTTGGGTAAAAGAGTTTTACACTGCTTATAGGGAGTTGGTGCCGAAGAACAAGAAAAAGGTAAGTGAGTTTCGACCGGTGAAGTCACTCATGGTCAGAGGCAAGGAAGTGGAGTGTCACAGTGAGCACATTAATGTTCTATTGGGTAAAGCATTGCATTCTGCACTTCCTTACGAGGGTTTGCCGATTGTTCAATCCCTGGATGATTTTAAGGGTTGGTTGGCTCCAATGATTTCTGGCACCACCCCGAGGTGGATGGATCCAGGAGCTCTCATTGAGAAGAGCGACATGAACATCGCCTCCAGGTTCTGGTTTGGCTTCATCAGCAGCTCTATAATGCCATCCCAGAACGAATCCATTATGTACCATCCTAAGACAGCTTGCTTTGGCTCTATCATGGCCAGGAGGCGGATCGATCTAAGACTACTGATTTCACAGGAGATGGCCATGAGAGCCAAACAGAAGTTGAAGCCTCTACCATTTCCACTTCTGGTCACTGAGTTGTGTCAACGATCGGGAGTACCTCGTGACACTACGAGGGATGTTGAGGTCACCTCGTCTTTCTCCACCGATATCCAGCGTATAGAGGCCGAGTTCACACGAGAGGAGGTTGACAGGAGGAGAGCAGCTCCAGTAGATACTTCTCCAGAGGTCAATATTGACTCAATACCAATAGAGGCACCTTCACCCATCACGGCCTCTGCGCCCCCAGGTATACCCAATCCTTCTTCCTATTCCTCACAGGCTCTAGGTGTTTTCTCATCCTCCCAGCTTGCCAGGATTAATCAGGCCATGATCCTGAAGATGGTGCAGTTGGCATATTCAGTTGATGTGAGAGCTATCTTATTGGAGAGATCCATCCCGGGGATGATTGACAGTGCCATCTTGGTTGCACTAACCCCCCTTCAGACTTATGTTGATGCCTTGATAGTGAGAGTCATTGCTTGTGAGAGCAGACAAGGAGAGGCCTCTGAGGTGACCTCTTTAAAAGCCGAGATTACGAGCTTAAGGAAGGATGTAGACTATTTGAAGGCTACAGACTTCACTTCACTAATGCGGGATGCAGATGATGAGGATTCTCCTAAGACCTCGGGGATTCCTCCGGCCACCACCGGAGATGTGCAAGAGGATGGCACAGCACATGCAGAGTCGGATGCAAAAACAGACGAGGAGTTGATAACAGTACATGATGAGGAGACACAAGAGAGCAGAGATAAGGGCATATTCAGAGACTTGCCAGATCTTATAGAGATGGTTGTGCAGCCGGTGATCTAGACATTGCCGACTGAGACGTCCAAAGCAGTTTCTAGTGGATCTGGCATTGCTACTCCGTCTGAGGATACTCCGGGCACTGATGCCTATGTACAGACTGCTACACCAGCCACCGAGATCTCGACAGAGAGAGAAACTGCATAGACATGACCTTTCTTTACCTCCCTCTCTACTTTATAATTTTTTTATTTTTGGATACTTTTAGTTGCATTTTAAGACAAATATTTTTTAATTGTGGTGGGGTGAGGCCCACACCTTTTGTGTTGACAGTTGTTTTTTGCGTATATATTTGGGTTGTTCTGTTTAAACATGTGTTAATACTGCTTTTCTGTGGATGTTTGAGCTTATGGCTCCTTTTGTTTTAAATTGCAAAATGATTTTTGACCCGTTAAACAAAAATCCACCTCTTGTGTGTGAATATGACTGTTCTTCTGCAAAATTTTAGTCTCGGTCTCGATCAATACCGATGACTTGAATAGTGCTCTCAATAGAACGAACATGAATGCGCGGCTACGATGAAGCCAAATGAAATTGCATAGACAATATGTGAACTCTTTGCATCTCATTTTGACTAGCCTAGTATCGAATGGAGTCTCTTGTGATGATTGTTGCACACTAGCAAAAGTGTGGAGTCTTGTTTAACTATTAGTGTTGATGCCTAGTGTGCTAAGCTTACTTTGAAACATGCATGAATACACCTAGAATTTGCTTCGTTAGTCCGGGCGACTAAGTAAAGCTTTCTCTTGACATAATCTTAGGCAACTTTGAAGAGTGTAAACCAATTTGGCATATATCGCTTTTGTTGCCTACCTTGTGAGTGTGTGAACCTCTCTTGAACACCCCTTGAACCTTAACCTTCTTTGAAGAAACTTGATGAAAATTAGACCTTTCTTAATCCATTACTGTTAATCCTCTTGATTTGTGGTTTAATAAATATCCAACTTAGGCCAAAAGCCTAAGTTGGGGGTGTGGTGAGAAGAAAAGGGAAGGTCAAGAAGTGCAAGGAAAGTCTCTTTTGACCCATGTTGTTGAGAAAAATGAAACCTGTCCATATAAAAAAAAGAAAGAGAAAGAAAAGAATAAAAAAAAAGTCGCAGAAAAAAATGCAAAAGAAAAGGGGTTTCCAACACACTATGGGAAAGTGAATTATAGGATGACTTATGAGCACTTAAGAAAATGACGAAGGAAAAGGGAAGGAAGTGTTGTGAGCACCACAATTCATGAGGATGAAAGCCAATAAGCCTAAATGACCATACCTTTGCACTCAGCCCCATTACAGGCCTTGAAAAGACCTTTTTGATCTTGAGAAAGCTGAAACAAATGTCGATTGAAAAATACGGGCAAACCTATGAGTGAAAAACATGCATTGTTTTCATCTTTGTGAGTGTGAGCGTTATATCTGATTCCTGAACTTTAGATGATTAAGCCATTATGAGCGATAATGGAATCATTCTTTCTATGAGGGCAGTCGAACACTTTAGTTGAGCTTGAACTTGCATTTGAGGCAAGTATTGTGAGCATGAGATTCTTTGATATTGGTGAGTCACAACTTGAATCTTTGAGTGCACATTTGATCTTTGCATAAGTAGATTGAGTCTTGTTGTGTGCATTCATGATTGAGTCTTGTGTAGCACTGTTCGAGACACCCTTTTTGAATGACTGAACTTGAGTTTACTTGAGGAAAAACAAAAGTTTAAGTTGGGGGTGTTGATGAGTCCACGATTTGGACTCATTTAGGGCTATATTTTAATAGAAATTGTGTCCTCAAATGCATGTTTTATCCCGATATCTAATAAAAACCTTTAAGTTTTAGGTATTTGAAGTTTGAGGCAAAACATGTACACTACTTAGCAAAAAAGAGCAAAAAGAAGCCAAAAGAACGAAGAAACGAAGATCTGCGAATTGTCGAACACATTCGGTGAATCGCCAATAGATCGCATATTCACCTTTAGTTCCAGTATGCTGAGCCCTGAATGAAAGGAGAAAATCAGCAGTAAAACGGAGCAGTCGGCGTATCGGCGAATGACTCCGCGAAGCAGTGCTACATCTCCCAATTATCCAGGATACAAAGACGCTGAAGGCAACTAATGAAAGGAGACGAAGTAGACCAAAGGGCGGATCGCCGAATGCATCGGCGATTCTCACTAACATCGCCGAAAGATCCTTCGGAGCACATTTTATAAAAACTATAAATATTAGTTCAGTTTTTATTCTTAAGAGAGTTTTTTTACCTTGTTTTTACCTAGTTTTTAGATTATTAAGTTTTAGACAGAGTTTTGGGAGATATTCTCTCTAAGTTTTGGAGAGGGTTTGGAAGAACTTGGAGCTTTCAAGGGTTTCATCTTCAAGAAATTGGACTTGGGTCTCTTGAATTCTTCACCTTTTGCCTGTTTTAAGACTGAATCTTGCATACCCATTGATGGAAACTGAGGTTGGTATATTTCTTTATCTCTTTTATATGTGTGGTTAAAAACCCCAATTCATGGGGTGTAATTTTGTGAATATGGGTTAGATTTGTTGTTGGGTCTTACTTGTTGATAGTCTATTCGTAGTTTAAATGTGATTTCGTTTAGTGGTTGTGGATGAATCTAATAAGGTTGTAGTTGCAAATATAACTCATATACATTTTTTCGGCTTGCTTAAGAGAGAGGTCGTAAAACTAAGACCACTAAATTGATGGCCAGTACTGCGAGTGGGTCGAAATGAGGTTCAGCTCGAGAGAGTGAACCACCACGTATACTCACACCATTTTTTTCACGCTTTCGCATCTACATTCCGTTTATTAGCAATCGCGCAAATTCCTCTATTATTCGTGTGTATAAGTACATGGATCTAGCGCCAGAAGCACCCAAAAAAAATTTATCCCAAAAATATTGATGAGGACCTCCGTATGATATTGGGGAACCACAATGTATACTCACACCATATTTTCCACCTCCATTTCCGCATCTACATCCTTTTTTAGCAATTGCGTAAATTCCTCTATTTTTTGTGTGTATTAGCCCATGGATCTGGCGCCCGGAGAACCCGAGAGGATTTTCCCAAAAAACATTATGAGGACCTTCGTATTGAGTTGGGGAACCACCACGTATACTCACACCATTTTTTTCACGTCAATTTCCGCATCTACAACCCCTTTTTTAGCAATCGTGCAAATTCCTCTATTTTTCGTGTGTATTTGCCAATGAATCTGGCGCCCGGAGCACCCAAAAAAAAATCTCAAAAAACTTTATGAGGGCCTCTTTAATGAGTTGGGTAACCATCACATATACTCACATTATTTTATTTCACGCCCATTTCCACATCTACAACCCTTTTTATAGCAATCGCGCAAATTTCTCTATTTTTCGTGTGTATGCCCATGGATCTGCGCCCGAAGCACCCAAAAAAAATTCTCAAAATCCTTTATTAGGACCTCCGTATTGAGTTGGAAAACCACCACGTATACTCACACCATTTTTTTTCACGCCCATTTCCGCATCTACAACCCCTTTTCTTGCAATCGCGCAAATTCTGCTATTTTTCGTGTGTATTAGCCCATAGATCTGGTGCTCGGAGGACACCAAAATTACTTCTCAAAAAACTTTATGAGGACCCCCGTATTGAGTTTGGGAACCACCGCATATACTTACACCATTTTTTTCGAGCCCATTTCCGCATCTACAACCCCCTTTTTAGTAATCCCGCAAATTCCTCTATTTTTCGTGTAGTATCCCATGGATATGGTGCCCGGAGCACCCAAAAATTATTTCTCAAAAAACTTAATGAGGACCTCCGTATTGAGTTGGGAAACCACCACATATACTCACACCCATTTCCGCATCTACATTCCCTTTGTTAGGTATCGCGCAAATTCCTCTATTTTTCGTGTGTATTATTAGTCCATGAATATGGCGCCCGGAGCACCCAAAAACTTTTATGAAGACCTCCGTATTGAGTTAGGGAACCACCACGTATTCTCACGCCATTTTTGTCAGGCACATTTCCGTATCTACAATCCCTTTTTTAGCTATCGCACAAATTACTTTATTTTTCGTATATATTAGCCCATGGATTTGGTGCCCAAAGCACCCAATAAAAAAAATTCAAAAAAATTTATGAGGACCTCTGTATTGAGTTGGGGAACCACAACGTATACTCGCACCATTTTTTCACACGAATTTCAGCATCTACAACACCATTTGTAGCAATCGCGCAAATTTCTCTATTTTTCGTGTGTATTAGCCCAGATCTAGCGCCCAGAGCACCCAAAAAAATTTCTCAAAAATAATTATGAAGACCTCAATATTGAGTTTGGGAACCATCACGTATACTCACACCATTTTTTTCGCGCCCATATATGCATTTACAACCCTTTTTTTAGCAATCACACAAATTCCTCAGTTTTCCGTGTGTATTACCCTATGGATCTGGCGCCCGGAGCACCCAAATTATTTTTTATCAAAAAACTTTATGAGGAAATCTGTATTGATCTTGGAAAGCCACCACGTATACTCACACCATATTTTTCACGCCCATTTCCATATCTACGGCCCTTTTTTTAGCAATCGTACAAATTCTTCTATTTTCCGTGTGCATTAGCCCATGGATCTAGCGCCTGTAGCACCCAAAAAAATTCTAAAAACTTTATGAGGACCTCCGTTTTGAGTTGGGGAACCATCACGTATACTCACACCATTTTTTTCACGCCCATTTACGCATTTATAGCCCCTTTTTTAGCAATCGCGCAAATTCCTCTATTTTTTGTGTATATTAGCCCATGGATCTGGCGTCCGAAGCTCCTAAAATAATTTTCTCAAAAAACTTTATGAAGACCTCTGTATTGAGGTGGAGAACCATCACGTATACTCACACCATTATTTTCACTCCCATTTCTGCATCTACGACCCCTTTTTTAGCAATCGCGCAAATTCCACTATTTTTTGTGTATATTTAGCCCATGGATCTGGCACCCGGAGCACCCAAAATAATTTTCTCAAAAATATTTCTGAGGACCTCCGTATTGAGTCGGGGAACCACCACGTATACTCACACCATTTTTTTCACACACATTTCTGCATCTACACCTCTATTTTTAGTGTATATTAGCCCATGGATCTAGCACCCGGAGCACCCAAAGTTTTTTTCTCAAAAAACTTTATGAAGACCTCTGTATTGAGTTGGGGAACCATCAGATATAATCACACCATTTCTTTCACGCTCATTTCCGCATCTACATCCCTTTTTTAGCAATCGCGCAAATTCCTCAATTTTTCGTGTGTATTAGTCTATGGATATGGCGCCCGGAGCACCCAAAAACCTTTATGAGGACCTCCGTATTGAGTTTGGGAAACCATCACGTATATTCACACCATTTTTTCCCGCCCATTTTTGCTTCTACAGCCCCTTTTTTTAGCAATCGCGCAAATTCCTCTATTTTTCGTGTGTATTAACCTATGGATCTGGCGTCTGGAGCACCAAATTGTTTTTCTCAAAAACTTTATGAGGACCTCCGTATTGAGTTTGGGAACCATCACATATACTCACACCATTTTTTCTCCCCCATTTACGTATCTACAGCCCTTTTTTACAAGTCCTTTTTTAAGAATCACCCAAATTCCCTAATTTTTTGTGTGTATTAGCCCATGGATCTAGCGGCCGAAGCGCTCAAAAAAAATATCAAAAAACTTTATGAGGACCTCTGTAATGAGTTGGAGAACTTTCATGTATACTCAAACCATTTTTTAATGCCCATTTCCGCATTTACAAGCCCTTTTTTGAAAATCTCCCAAATTCCTTGATTTTTCGTGTGTATTAGCCCATGGATCTGGCGCCTGGAGCACCCAAAACATTTTTCTCAAAAAATTTTATGATTACCACCATAATGAGTTAGAGAACTTTCACGTTTACTCACACCATTTTTAACATCCATTTCTGCAATTATAAGCCCTTTGTTTAAGAATCGCTCAAATTTCTCAATTTTTCGTGTGTATTAGCCCATGGATCAGGCGCCCGGAGCACCCAAAAAAAAATTCAGAAAACTTCATGAGGACCTCTATAATTAGTTGGGGAACCTTCACGTATACTTACACCATTTTTACAAGACTCATTTCCGCATTTACAAGCCTTTTTTAAGAATCGTCAAAATTCTCTGATTTTTTGTATGTATTATTAGACCATTGATCTGGCGCCCGGAGAACCCTAAAAAAAATTTCTCAAAAATCTTTATGAGGACCTCTGTAATGAATTGGGGAACCTTCACATATACTCACACCATTTTTTTAACGCTCATTTCTGCATTTACAAGCCCTTTTTTAAGAATCACCCGAATTCCCCAATTTTTCATGTGTATTAGCCCATGGATCTAGCGCCCGGAGCCCTCATAATTTTTTTCTCAAAACACTTTATAAGGACCCCCATAATGATTTGGGGAACATTCACGTCTACTCACACCATTTTTAACACCCATTTCCGCATTTGCAATCCCTTTCTTAAGAATCACCCAAATTCCCAATTTTTCGTGTGTTGATACCCATGGATCTGACACCCGGAGCATCCAAATTTTTTTCTCAAAAAACTTCATGAGGACCTCCGTAGTGAGTTGGGGAACCATCACGCATACTGACACCATTTTTTTAACACTCATTACCGCATATACAGACCCTTATTTAGGAATCGTGCAAATTCCTTAATTTTTCGTGTGTATTAGCCCATGAATTTGACCCCCCGGAGGACCCAAAAATATTTTCTCAAAAAGAAATTGAGGGTCTTCGTAATGAGTTGGAATCATGACAAGTATGAGAGTTTCTCATGTCATTCCTCAATTTATTTATATTTCTTCGATTTTATTTTACTTGACTCGTGTTGACTTGATATTCTCCTTATGAAATATTTATTAAGGGTTTATTTTACAAAACTAATCTTATTAATTATATTTTGAAAATCTAAAATTGACTACTAAGATTTTGTATAGTTATTTAATAATAAGAATAAAATTGTAAGCAAATAATTAATTTCTCTTAATCTACTAAAATAAAAACCTTCAAAAATGAAGTACTCTTTTCGATTGATTTTACTTAATCCATATTTTACTTTATAGGAATATTCATGGATTGAGACTTCTTGAAACTTGGAATTAGGTGGGAGTAATATTATTTTTTCCAAGAGAAAAGTTTCTTACTTACTTTTCAATTGTGGGAATTTTATTCCAAGAGCAAGTTTTTAGAGCTTGTTTGAATGGATTTTTTCAAGTGCTTTTTAGTTAAAATAATTTTAAAGTACTTTTGTAAGATTACATAATTTTTTGAAGCGCTTGTTTTTAAGTTAAAAATACAAGAATAAACTAAAAATTGCAAATTAAAAAATTTAATTTATGATTTTTGACTTATAAATCAAGCTACGACCTACAAGAGTGACCAAACATGTTCTTACTTACTTTCCACCTATTATGGAAATGGTCTAAATTAGTCCACAGTTGATAGTTAAGGTCAAACACATAATTTGTTGTTACACAAATGGGCTAAGTTGTCTTGTTGACTAATTAATCAACTATTAAAAGTATTAATCCATCATTAACGTAGCAAGGGAAAATTTAAATCAGAACATTTAGCTGGTCAAACTTTGTCGTAATTAAATTTAAAAAACTAAGGAATTAGGTCTTTCTGGTGCTCTGTGTTATGAATCAGCTCCAGTCAAATGTTACCCTACTAGTTATTAGCTCGAGAAGAAGCAATAGAACTGAAAAACCTTTACGAAGGTTGATTTGAGAGCCAAAACCAATTAATAACTATTGATGAAGGGCAAACCGAAAATATTTTATATAGTTTAGAGATGAATTTAATCCTTTTTCCATCTTTCTCAATTATCATACAAATTTTATAAGTGAGATTTGAAGAGAGGAGCATCTATACTGCTCTTACTTTTAATGTAAATAGACTGTTTTGATAGACTTTTGATTTAGAAGAACAATTATGGAAACATAAATTGCAAAATAATATGACAACACACCATATATAGCAATATCAAAGCAGTTAGAAAACAATCAAAACATACCGGTAGCAAAAAGATGGTTTGGACATCTACAAAAGAGATCCACCGTCATATTAATGATAATTTATTTTTCTAATATTTTTTTGTTTTAATTTGTTTGTCTAGTTTTGATTTGACATAGAGTTAACGAAAATAAAAAAGATTTTCAAACCTAAAAAATTTCCAAAATACCTTTTAATCTTATAATAATAAATATATCATATGAAAAGTTAAAATTAAAAATTAATCATGGTTATGGCAACCCACATAATATTGTTTTACGCTAAGTGTCATTTCAAAATTTGGCTTTATTAGACAATTCATATTTTGAGTAATGGTGTTATGACATATTTTCCACCAAGTGCATGTAGAACCAAATCCTTTTACACTGCAACAAAGCCACCAAACAAATTTGATCAGGGCAACTGGTCCCCGGCCAGAGATCAATGGGTGGTGAGAAGCTCTTCAACCGAAAATTATATTTCTTTCAGTAAGTGGTGTTTTAATTCATTTCATACTCATTAAGAAATATAATAATAAATATAAAATATAGTTTATTAAATTATTATTTTTATTGGACCTTTTTTGAGATTTGAGGATATATACTGACTTGAAAAATATCATTATTTTTTGTCTGAAATTTTTAAAGCGATAATTATTTTGGGATAAATTTTATTTTCTAAAGTTACACTTATTTTGGGACGTACAAAATATTATACATCTAGATCAAATATTAATTATATATTAAATTTGGAAAATTATTAACAAATTCTTCGCTTTGCCACTAATTTTATAAAAGAATAATAGAAAGCCATATAACTTCACTAAACTTATTAACTTTGACTTCTTCTCTTAGAAAGTCACATAACTTTTCTTTATTTTCTCAAAGTCAGTTAATTATAAATATTTTACCTATAAAGTCATTCAATCTGTTAAATTAATTTTTTTATTAAAAGATAAGAGGGTATGAAGGATGCTAAGGGTACAAATTTAGTTGGCAGTTAAAACATGTCCTATTACTTGCCTATTCATGTATTTGGTTTAGTTGTAGTATAGAGCAATTAGTTGTTATAGTTTTTTCTATCATCATTTTTTCCCGTTTAATCCATCTAGCTCTCTTTAAACAACATGGCCCTAAGTCTGTGAGAACTGCAAAAAAAGAAACCAAGAAAATGCCAGAATACTGTGTAACAGGGGGTACAGGGTTCACTGCAGCTTACCTTATTAAAGCCCTCCTCCTAAAGGGTCATATTGTAAGAACCACTGTTCGTGATCCTGGTATGTAAGCTAGCGTTTGACCATAGAGTTTACGAGTAATTTTTGAAAAATTATTTTTAAATATCTGTTTCGTCATGATTTTCAAATATTTTCAAGTTCCCAAAGTGTAGTGTTGTCTTGCATACGATGGTTGGTTATTTTTGTTTTTAATAATATATCCTAGTAGGTTGTTTATTGTGTTTCGATTATTACACTATTTTGTTATTGTTGTTGCTCTCTTATGGTAGACTTTGCACTGTATTCAAGTTTTCCACTCATTTACAACATAGAGTCAACAATATTCCTTAATCATGTATAGAAAGAAAAACTTTGAGATTAGTTTATTTAAGAGGGTGAAGTTAAGAAATTCAATCTCAAGATTTCAATAAAATGGTTTATATAAGAATGTGACTTTTTGAGGAGGATGCTTCTAAGTGAAATGTGTTGTTACCATTTTGCCCCGCTTATAACAATTTTTTGCACACAAGGCAAATGTTCTTATTTTTGCCCACAAGCCAGACGTTCAGGACATTTCAAGACAGTGAATCTATACAATTGATCAAAAGTTTTTTCTTACGGGCAAAAATTAAAACTTAGGTATATTAATGTCCATTAGACATAAGTTTTAACTTTTGCCTATAAGGTGTAAGATATTGAGTACCTCATAAATTAGACCTAGCGAAAGAGAAAATGGTCAAATTTCTCCTTAACCTACATTTGGATTTTCAACTACACACTTTAATTTTACGGGGATCCTATCACCCCCTTGAACTATTTATGTTTGATATTATTACACTCTTAAAACGTCACAACCACATTTATGCTGGCCGGTGAAAACCACGCGTCTGACAGTGGAAATTTTATTTTATTTTAAAAAAATTATTCTTTTTCCTTTCAGATTTATTGTCTAGTTAAAGGTCACAATACCAAAATTTATGGATATATTTTGGATCTTCAAATTTGGAACTTGTTGATAACATAGATGGTTGGTAATTATTTGAAGCTAAACATGATGAGTTTGACTGAGTTCATGGCTAAGATTTTTAGATTTGAAGAATAGCCAAAACTTCATGGAAATTGATGAGCTTCCGTATGAAATTATTGGATCTATATTCGTCATTTGGGAGAAACTTTTGTTGATGGTTGGAAGAGTTCTATATGGCTGAAAACTGAAGCTCGTAGTTTAAGATGTGAAGCACCAACTTGAAACCTCCATTAAAGATAGTTCGAAAGCTTGAGTTTGAAATTCGATTTGCCACAAACGAGCTCCATTTTGAGTGGGTAATATATCAAAGGAATCGAAATGTCGAGAAAAGCTTAAATTCAGAATTTATGGGCGATTTTGAGAAGAATTTAGGTGATTTTACATCAAATTTTCAGAGCAATGGGCCGAAGAAGATGAAGAACGGGTGTTACATTTTTTTAGATTTGTAGAAAAATGACCAGTTATTAAAATCAGTTGAGGAAAATTTCTATAAGTCTGTTGAGTATTGAATATAGGATGAAAAAAATTCTTATTATTCAAAGTTTATCGAAGAAAAACAATTGGGTATTCATATTCAAGCTTAATTTTGCTTTGATTTAAAATATTTTGGTACATAATTCTTGATTGTGGAAACTGGTGAGTGAAATTGCTAATACGATTTGTGGTGTATGATTGACGTAGTGTTGGCGATGATTTCAAAATGGTGATGAAATTTGATGCTTGCCAGATATGTTGTATCAAGTTGCTATAAAGAAGAAAACAAATTAAAAGAGATAAAAGCAACTAGGAAAAAAAGGAATAATAAATAAAAATATATATATTTATGAAAAAATTATTAGAAATAATATTTTAATATTTATTTTTGGTCTTCACTCTTTCAAAGAGAGTAAAATACACTCACTTTGCCAAGTAAGCGTTTAGGGAGATAGAAATTTCAATTTTAAAAAGTTCAAGAGATGATAGAACATCCGTGAAATTGAAGTGTGTAGTTGAAAATCCAAATATAGGTTAGGAGAGCATTTGGCCATTTTCTCCCTGGCGAAATAGTGTAAACTATTGCCCGTGAAGCATAAAAAAAAAATTAAAAGCCCCTAAGCCACCAAACAAATTTGATTAGGGCAAATGGTCCCCGGCCAGAGATCAATGGGTGGTGAAAAGCTCGTTCAACGGAAAATTATATTTCTTTTGTAAGTGTTGTTTTAATTCATTTCATATTCATGAAGAAATATAATAATAAATATAAAATATAGTTTATTAAGTTATTTTTTTATTAGACCTTTTTTGAGATTTGAGGATATAATTGAATTGAAAAAAATCATTATTATTTGTCTGGAATTTTTAAAGCGATAATTATTTTGGGATAAATTTTATTTTCTAAAGTCATACTTATTTTGGAACGTACCAAATATTATACATCTAGATCAAATATTATATTATATATTAAATTTGGAAAATTATTAACAAATTCTTCACTTTGCCACTAATTTTATAAAAGAGATAATAGAAAGTCATATACCTTCACTAAACTTATTAACTATGACTTCTTCTCTTAGAAAGTCACATAACTTTTCTTTATTTTCTCAAAGTCAGTTAATTATAAATATTCTACCTGTAAAGTCATTTAATCTATTTAATTGATTTTTTTATTAATAGATAAGAGGGTATGAAGAATGCAGATAAGGGTACAAATTTAGTTGGCAGTTAAAAATTGTCCTAGCATATTCATGTAAGTATTTGGTTTGGTTGTAGACTTGTAGTATAGAGCAATTAGTTGTCATATTTCTTTGTATTATCATTTTTTTCCCGTTTAATTATTGCTTTAATTTACTTGACCCAATTATCTTCCAAAAATAGCTTATCTATCTAGAAAAGATAGTGATAAGGTTTACTTTGACCTTCCTAGACTTGTTTCTTCTCCACTCTCGTTTTAATTTCTCCTATGCTTTCTCTTAAGTCTTACCCCGTGCTATGTAAAATGTCCTGCCTTCTAAAAACACTTAAGTTGATAGCAGGCATGAAAGTGACTAGTAACCTACTTGGTCCACCCAAATACCCTTTTTTTTACGTCTTCTTTCCCACAAAAGTTTGAAGGTGTACCAAAAAGTTACCTATATTTTCCATCTAGCTCTCTTTAAATAACATGACTTAAGCCTGTGAAAGTGGAGAAGAAAAAGAAACCAAGAAAATGCCAGAATACTGTGTAACAGGGGGTACAGGGTTCATTGCAGCTTACCTTATTAAAGCCCTCCTCCTAAAGGGTCATATTGTAAGAACCACAGTTCGTGATCCTAGTAAGTAAGCTAGCGTTTGATCATAGAGTTTACGAGTAATTTTTGAAAAATTATTTTTAAAATACCTGTTAATATTTTCAAGTTCCCAAAGTGAAGTGTTGTCTTGCATACGATGGTTGGTTATTTTTGTTTTTAATAATCTATCCTAGTAGGTTGTTTATTGTGTTTCGATTATTACACTATTTTGTTATTGTTGTTGCTCTCTTATGGTAGACTTTGCACTGTTTCCTTGTGACTTGTTAATTATATTTTCTTCTTTTGTATCTTGAATTGTCACATTTGAGTTGAGGGTCTTTCGAAAACAGTCTCTCTATCTTATGGAGGTGGTAAGGTTTGCGTACATTTTATCTTCTCAGACCCCACTTATGTCATTTCACTGAGTATGTTGTTGTTGTTGTTTCCAAGTTTCTGGACTTCCACTCACAAAACTTTAGATTGGCTCGAACACAACTTCAAATTCCAAAAGTTACAACTTCAAAAACTCAAATTTTCAAGTATTACAGATAATGCGGAGAAAGTGGGGTTCTTGTGGGAGCTAGAGGGTGCTAAAGAGAGGCTCAAGATACTGAAAGCTGATCTTCTAGTAGAAGGTAGCTTTGATGATGCCATTGAGGGAGTTGATGGAGTCTTTCATACTGCTTCACCTGTTTTGGTCCCTTATGATGACAACATTCAGGCCAGTTTTATCCTCCTTAACCTTTTCTATACCCTTTCTACTTCATTTTTGTTTAGATTGTCCTGCATCAGTCGAGGAAATTAAACAAGTTGTTGACTCCTTATATGATCTTCGATAATTCTCAATTCGATCATGAGCTAGTTTTTCAGTTGAGTTAGACACAATGTTCGTTTGTTATTTATACTCAATGTTGGGCATTGACATGGCATGTAGGATGTTAGATTGTCCCACATTAGTTGAGTGAATGACTTGTCAGACAATTCTCAGTTCATGAACTAATTTTTCGTTGGTAGGCCTAATATTCATTTTCTTTGTCATATTATTAGAGCTGACAATTCAATATGAGCGACCCCTAGAAGCATCTGACCGTCTGTAATGATTTGTCCGTAGTTATTTTGAACAAATTGAAAGGCCTCTTTTCAACTCCCTCTAAGATTTGAACTGCCAACCAACTCTTTCGACTACTAGTCATGAGAAATGAATGACCACTAGAGTGGGCTATGGGGTTGTTAGATTGTCTCACATTAATTAAGCAACAAAGTATTAGGTCCAAGCTCTATTTTCTTATCAATTTTCAACGCGCCCCACACACCTCTTAAATTC
>JAJOOO010009904.1:0-35704 GCA_029582685.1 Solanum piurae | reverse complement strand
AAACTTTCATGAGGACCTATTACCTCCCTAGACTATTTAATAGTGTATTTTTTACCCCCTGAACTATTTAATAGTGTATTTTAAAGGTATATATGTGCCCACGTGGACACATTACTATTTATAATTTTGCATTATTTTTTATGTCCACGTGGACAAATATATATGTTTAAAATACGGTATTAAATAGTTTAGGGAGGTAATAGGTTCTCATGAAAGTTTAGTATCGCAACAACAAATTTGACCAAAGTTGGGGTATTTTTCAAACCCTTATCCCAATTAATTATTTGTACTATATTAAATGTAGATACCCTTTCTTATTAAAGGGTTGTGATTTTCTCAAAGAGATGTGACTTTTTCAAAGGATTGCGACTTTTTTGACGGGTTTTGACATTTTTGATAAGTTGTGACTTTTCCGAAGGGTTGTGCCTTTTTCGATAAGTTCTGACTTTTGCAAAAGATTGTGATTTTTTCGATGAGCAGTGACTTTTTCGAAAGGTTGTAAATTTTCTGATAAGGAACAATTAGCACATGTTCATACTACTATTTGTTAGCTATAAATAGAGGGTTTCCTCTCACTTTTAAACTACGATTTTTGAAAGTTTTCTACTCTTCTTCTTCTTAAAAATCTCAGAGTTATTTGCAACAATTAAGTAAGTTCAAAATTCAACGAAATTCGAGGTACCACATAAGAAAGAGTTGGTAAATAAATTGTAGCAAATCATTCATAAAATCACACTCGTATTTTTTCTTACGATTTTCATGAGTTAATAGTGAAGAAAAGTTGTGGGAAAGACAATAATAATATACAAATGTGAAAAAAGTCACATGATTTGGGTAAGATGTTTTTCTTTCATTTTTTATTTTTTATTTTTTTACCCTCAAATGAAGCAGTTTCTTTCTGATTTTGCTAAAACAACGACCATCAATATTGTCCATTGAATCAGTAGTTTTGATGTTAAATCCACTATTTCAAAAATAGATTTTCACTTTTACTTATAATATGATAATATAGACATGATAATAATTATTTTTAATAGATATGTAAGTAAAAATGAACGAAGAAAGTAAAGTGTTGGTGACAAGAGATTTTAATCAAATGGAACAATATAGTGAATATAGCATGAAAATATATTTTCGTCTTCCTTCTTCATTGGCTATGTATCTTTCCATATATTATGTTTCCTATTATTTTGTGTTCATTTTAATTTGAGAAAATTTTATGTCACAAGATACACTCCTTGTTAGCTATATAAAAATAGATAAGAAAATAGTGATTGGTCATAAAATAATCTTAAATCAAATTAAAAATTCTATAAATCATACTCTATATTTTATTCATCTATTAATTTTTATTATTGAAAAAGTTTAATATATTATATCACGATACAACTTCTGTAAGATTCTAGATACTTTCATTAGACAACAACTATATGATATGTATGCAGCAGGAAAAAGGAGAAGACTACAATTCTACAAAGATAAGGTAGAAACTTAAAGAAATTAAATATTTTTCACCAAAGGTGATGTTGTTCGTATATTAAAATTAAATTATGCTACTGAAATATATATGTATATCTAAAACAAAGAATTGGTCAATCTAAATATTTGACATAAACTCAAACCTCAATTTAACCATCATTCGTTATAACAATAAAGTACCTTTTTTTGTAGAATTACCTCTCTATGATAGTCTTACTCAAATATTAATTGGTAAAAGATAGATTACATATAAAGATAAAATATTGAAATATTTATGGTAATCCTTATTAGTGTCATGCACATACTAAATTTCAAGTATGAATATTTAAGAGAAAAATTATACTCAAATGGTGTCAATGATTTATGCTCATAACCTCAAGAGGAAAGACTATTGGTGACATTTATTGTATTGATATTTTTAAAAATTTTGTTGGTTAGATTTATTTACAAAATTGATTGAAGTAAATAATAATACTACTAAAGAAATGTCATTTTCTCCCCATATTTAAACTTTGAATGTATTTTGACATGTTTCAATAATATCTGGTCATCATTTTGATCTCAAAATACATGTAATTCTATGAGAATATGTACTAATCATTTAAAAGCATTTGTCCTATTTTCTTTAAATTATAATTATTTACTAAAAACGTTTAATTTAGTAATATTAATTCTATTTTACAACATCGTATACTATATATACGATACACACGTGCCATGAAACTAGTATATATATATATATATATAAGATGATGTGACACCTCTCTAAGGCCACCATTCATATTTTTCTTTTTTTTCTCCTTTATTTTTGATATTTTTCTTTATTTCCCCCTATTTTCTTAATTAAATGTACTTAAGAAAGGAGAATACATGATTGAAATTTGGAGTAACTTCTCAATTCTTCATTAATAAATATAATAATTAATATAACAAATTATACACAATAAATTAGTATGATTGTTAAAAAAAAATCCAATTTCATTACTTTTTTTAATTCAAATTTTTGACATTTATTCCTCCTTTGTTTGCTTTATTAAAAGTCTTACATTCACAACTCATTTATTTCATTTTCACTCTTAATAATATTCATAACTCATACTTTTCATATTCATAACTCCAAATATTTAATTTAAAATTTAAAACACCTAATGGTATTCCATCATTTTATCTTTATAAATATGATCATTCTATTATTTCATATTTGAAGTAGTAATATTGTGTTATATATATATATATATATATATTTCATGTGGTATTATATTTATGTTTTAATCGTGAAGAATAAAATTCTTCAATGAAGACCAGCTTGTGAAATGAATACCGATAACGATAAGGGTTCGAAGAATTATAAATTGATGAATCGATTTATTGAATTCATATTTTTTTTGATGATGGAAGTTGTAAAAATGATGCTTGTATTGTATTACTTTCTCCTTTATTTATTTAGTTATTATATATTTTCTTGATATCATTTTAGATTGATTTTTACATTATTCATGTAATTGTTGTTATTAAGAGCATGTATAAGGTAGTTGAATTTATGCTCAAGTTATTTGACATTTTTTTCGTCAAGAATTTCTTTGTGCCCTTTTTCTTATTATAAAATGACAAATATAACTTCTAATATTTTAAGTTTTTCTAATTTAATATATTTATAAATAATAACTACTCATAACTCATACCCTTTAATTTTAGTCTTGATAATTTCATAACTTACGAGTATAGTTTAAATTACTTTTTTTTATATATAATTAATTTTTTATTTGACATGATGGGAATATAAATATCATAAATACCATACATAAAACAGTACCATATAACAATTTTTTTTATATTTTTTGTGTTTTATATTATTATAATTAAATAATTTATTTTGAATTGATGAATTGATTTATTGAATTCATATTTATTTGATAATGGAAATTGTAAAAATGATGTTTGTATTGTATTACTTTCTCCTTTATTTATTTATTTATTTATTGTATGTTTTCTTGAAGGAAGACTTAGAAGAATATTTTTTGAAGCATAGTTAGGAATTACTTTTACTAGAGATTTTTTTTACTTTGACTTGTAATATATAGTAACTTAAGTACACATATTGACAACATTACTCATTTAGTCCTCTATGATACTACTTTTTATTTTAAAACATAATTAATATAACTATCTTATTTCAATCAAAAGAATTATGAGAATAAGTTATATTTTATTTTTCTCTCAAAGAAAATTAAAGATGAAATAAATTATTATATGACATCATTGCTTATTCTTATGCATATGTAACAATTTGTTTTTGTCGCTATTTTTTTCTTGCTTGAAATGTATTTAGAAGTTTTCTTTTCATTTTTTATTACTTTGTGAATATATTAATGTAGATTATTATTTTTTATATGTCTTAGCTACATAATTATAAAAATCTATGCCTATATATTATTTAATTGTGGTCTTTGATGAGATTGTAACATGACACATCTTTTATGCAATCAATTTATTTATCCTTTTTCTTATTTTTGTGATTTTTACCCCTCATATTTTTCAGTCATTTATTTATTTTTACAAATAAAATCAATGCACAACGTGGAAGTTATGATAACTCATGTCTTTTATCTTCTTTATAATTTCTATTATGATAACTCATGTCTTTTATCTTCTTTATAATTTCTACTCTTAAATATTATTGATAACTCCTATTTGTTTCGTTGTTATAATTTTTAAAAATATTTTTTTAATATGTAAAATAGTAAACAAATGTGATGATAAAGACGTAACGTGGAAGTTCAAAAAAAAAATTAATATCAAAATTGGTGTTATTATTGTTTTCAACTTAATACATAGATTGTTGTTTCAAAATATGACCTCTAAATTGTTTGTTCTACCATATGCATATAAAGTCTATTTAGCATATTGAAAAAACATATCATGTTTCATATGAAGGAAAAAATTTACATTGTCTTTTATGCCACTGGCTTGAATATAAATATTCCATTCTACTTCATTATAATTAAAAATTAGCAATTCATAGAATTATTTTTTATAAATTATAAAATAAATTAATTTATTAATTTTCATTACAACCGCGCGAAGCACGAATAGTTTCACTGGTGTATATATATATAAATATTTTTTTTAAATACAAATTTTTAATTTTTTTGGGGTGGTGGTGGTAGGTGGTTGGGGTAAGTGTGGACTAAAAAATTGAAAATTTAATTAGTGTTATTTCAAAAACATTTTTTTTTGTGAAAAACGGGGGTGGAACAGTCAGGAGTTGAGCGGGGTAAGAAAATCGAAAAAATCTAACTTTGAACTGTTTTTCAAAAATAAAATTTTAAGTTGTTAATTTTTTTTTTTGTTGGGGGGAGGGGCTAGTTTGGGTGTAGTAACAAAATAAATTGATTTTTTTTTTAAAAGAAAATTTTAAAAAAATTATTTTTTTGAATGGGGAGGGTCGGGGTACGGAGTAAGGTAAGGAAAAAATTATTATTTGAGGAAAATAAGTTTATTTGAGAGGTATTTTCTAAAATATTTAAGCCAATCAAACATGAGAAAATTAAGAAACATTTTCTAAAATGAGAAATAAAATGAATTAAGTAAAAAAGAAAGTAAAAATATTTGAAGAGTAAAGTAAATGAAATAAAATGAGTAAATGAAATAAAATGAGTAAAGTAAATAAAAAAGAAAAGCCAAATAAAGGGTTTTTTTTTGGAGGAAAATTTAGATAATTATAAAACCAAGAGCCAAAAAATTATTTCTGTCATTTCGCAGTGTCGTGCCATTTAATTTATCCTAATCAAAATAGATGTGAATGAACTTAGAAAATGGAATTTCAAAAGTACAAACGCTTTTTCCTTTATCATCATTTTAGTGGATAAGTCACGATCCTTATCCTCTCTTCCACTTTGTTCGTCTTTTTCCTCCATCATCTCTCCCACTTATCTATCAATCAATCAACCTCTTCACCATTATACCCAACGAACCCATCATCATACATAACCACCCTCCCTCTCTCTCTCTGTTCCCTAATTTCTGAAAAGGGTTTCTAGCCAATTGCTTGTTGAATGGACTGTGGCCTCTCCTACACCAAAATTTCTCTTCACCAATCTTTACCTCTTACGGTGAAGACTTTGCTATCATCATCAACTTGTTCTGTTTTCAACAATTCCTCCTTCGGCACTTCTTCTGTTGGTTGTAGGAGATCCTTGTTTGTAGTGGCTAGTGGTAGAAGTAGTAGTAGTAAGTGTGAATTTGGTGGCTTGAACGCGCCGTTGGAACCAGCAACGCCGTCTGGGAGGTTGTTGAGCACTGTGCTTCTGAATGATCGTAAGTATTTCCACGTTGCTGTGCAGAAACAGTTGGAGAAGTTGGCTTATGAACGGGATGAAGCTGTGGCTCGGATGAATCTGAGCTTGGGCTCTGATGAAGCTTTTCTGCACAGGTACCTGCTTTGCCTTTCACTGTGATTTTGCTTTTTCAATACTTATAAGTTGTGCGTGCTTGGTTTTATCCTTTATCACATATTTGGCTTTATTGTCTTTAATTATCCCTACTGCAAGAACAACGTAGGCTGTACGAATCCCCTTATACTTGCATGATTCATGATAATATATCTTTATGCTGATAGTTAATGGGGCTTCGGGTAACCTAGTGGTCAATGACCTACTTAACGGGGAATTATATCTTTATGCTGATAGTTATGGGGGACTCCGGCACCCAAGGGGTAACCTAATGGTAAATGAAGTGGTTGAGAGTCATGAGGTCCTAGGTTCAAATTTAATGGGAGACAAAGACACTAGTGATTCTTTCCACGTGTCCTAGTTTTGGTCTGGTACATGTTGTTGGTGGGAAGTGGTAGGTATCTCGTGGAATTAGTTGAGATGAGTGAAAGTTGGCCCAGACACCACATTCATTACTCATTAAAAAAAGGGGTTAACTGGGGCTTGGGACCAGGATTCTCGGTCATTAATAATAGGGGTTAACTGGGGCTTGGGACCAGGATTAAAGCTCATGTGCCCACCAAAGCTTAGGCTGATGAAAAGAAATGTTTCATTTGAACTCTGGTCTTTCTAGCTTTCTTGACTGACATGCTCTTTTTTTATTTTACTTCACTATCCACTGTTTGTATAAACAAGTTTAAAGATTAAAGAGTAAAGGCGCTTTCAACTAACTTTCTAAAGTTCTGTTGTAGACCAGAGGAAATTCCCCTGCTTCTCTTCTCTTGAAGATTGTGTCTAGAGATAGAATTGTATTTGTAGATAGCACTAATAAAGAAATGGACTCAAATAAACTTGTTTACACAAATCTTAGTAGGTAGTACAGTCGTTGATTTTGTTTCTTTGGTACATAAAACTTCTGAGTCTCACATAAAGTGTTGGTTCTTTGTTTTTGATTACTGAGTTTAATGTTAGAGAGTAATAGGGATGATTATTTACCAAATCCTTGATTTATTGGGTGTTAACATGTAAAGAGGAGGATTTAACTTGATAGACTTGGACAACAGATGCTGGAGCCTGGAGCAAAGTTAGCTCAAATGAAAATTCAACTAACACTAAATTAGTGCAAGAGTTGGGAGATATTTACATGTACTTAAATATTTACTTGAGGTTGACAAAACAATTTAATCTCTCTCGTCTCTTTCTCTCTCTCTCTCAATCCATAGTTCAGCTGTACTTGTGAAAGAAAATCCATTCAGCTCAATTCGCCTTTCATCTTCCACCTATTCAAAGACATCGCTTACATTCCTTTCTTACATCTCTACACTTTTCCTTTCTCTCTTAAAAAATCTTAAGAAGGTTATGTTATCATCATTACCTTCATTCACTAAATGGTTTTTGAGATACTTGGCGTAGTTATCTTGTGTTGATGCTTGCCATCAGAAAGAACAGGATGAGGTGCAATAGAAATTTTCAATTATATCTATTTTGTGTCAACTTATAGGTTATAATAGCATATGAGTTTCTTTGTTTGGCTTGATTAAGCTCTTTTTGCCCCAATTGAAGAAAGACATCCATGTTTCTGTTAGTGTCGTCGAACTACATTACCTTTAGACTGCATTGTTTTGGCAGTGCAATACATAACGGGAAGGTTTTCCTTCAGTTAGTCATTGTCCTCAATGTTAATCAATCTGTTGTTACAGATAATTTTCTTATAGGTATGGACCAGTTTGTAGCTGTCATTAGCAAAGTTGTAATTGAGGATACAATAATTTGCCAATTGATTATGCAGCCCCAGAAATATCTTGGCCTTGCATAGGAATGAAATTTTTGAAATTTAAATAGAGATTACCCAATGATGACATGAGTTGATCAATGTGATATCTGGTACGGGTATGGTATGTTAAAGTCCATTTTTTATTGCAACAACCTGTAGCTTGAGATTAACCTATGAAATGAACATCTATCATGCAATAATACATTCGAACTCTGGTGTTTTAGGAGCTGAAAAAGCTCTATGTATATCATCTTTCAGTACGAGAACCTCAGCTAAAGATACTAAGTTTAGAATATATTGCAGCCTAGACTTATCTATAGTTGGATATACTTAATAATTTCTTTGTTTTCCATATGCACTAAATATGTTTGTCGATTGATATCATTTCTTGAGCCGTTCAACTGGAAATTTTTTCTACAAGCTTGTGTGTTCCTTTATCCAACTGCATCACATGTTTTGGGAGGCATAGATACTTGAGCGATGCTGGAAGAGACAGATGCAGTGATGCATTTATGTAGGGACAGTAAAAGAAAAATTGAACAAATTCACTCTTTTGATGACATTTTGAAAGCTTCCAACTAGTCAATGAAAAGTAAAGGAAGACAAAGTTAATAGAAGGTAGACACCAGTCTGTGACCAAAAGATTTTTATTTTCTCGCATTTCCCACATGTTCAACATCATGTCTCTTTCTTTTGTCCTCAACTTGGAAATCTGAAGAACATAACTTTTGGTATTAAAATTCTATAAATTAGAAACTCGTAAATTATAAGGGGATAAGATTAAGTGGACAAAGCCTGGGAGTATTATAGAAGTCCTACAATGCTGGAACAGGGATGGAAATGCAGGAAAAAATGAGAAGAGATGGAGGATTGTCCCAGCTTGCATTTGGTGGACAATTTGGAAGGAAAGGAATCAAAGATGTTTTGAAGGAAAACAGAACAATATCCAGAAGATAAAGACTAATTGCCTAGGGCTTTATTATTTTTGGTGTAAGCAAGTAGTGATAGGAGATACTGAAAATGTGTTTAATATTATTGATTGGTTGTAACTAGAAGATCCTAGGAATGATGTAAGTAAAACTTTTTGTAGGAGGACTACACTTTGATGTAGTATTCCTATGGATATATAGAAGTAATGTTACCTTTCTCAAAAAATAAGGGGATAAGATCTTATTGATTGAACTGGAATACCACCAGAGCAAAACCCAGACTGGTTTTGAAGTCTTAGAATGCAAAACATTCTGAACTCCTGAGGGTGGGTAAAGCAGGACTGGAAGGCTTCTAGGCTAGCAAACTTCTGAAGATGGTTCAGACATGAGAGAGGAAAGTCTGTTGGGCTCGATGTGGCATAGCCTGAAAGACAAATTTGTGCAGGCCTAGGCCCAAAGCAGACAATATGTTTCATGAACTTAGGTCATGAAGAATATAGTATTAGAGTCAGTACACCCTCTGTACGATGGTGGGGTAAACCTCGGCGAGAACCCCGAGTCCCTAAAGGAGTGTGGGGGCGGTGTATGTGACACCCCTGACGGAAGGGGCTGATGAAGGTGGGTTAAGCAGGCTTCTAGGCTGAAATGATTTTGAAGATGGTGTGGACATGGCTTCTTAGATAAATCCCACATTGGAATGTGAGAGGAAAGTAAAGAGCCTTATAAGGCATGACTCAAGTTCACATGGTATGCCGGCTTTTGGGATTTGATGTGATGTAGCCTGAATGACAAATCCATGCAGGCCTAGGCCTAAAGTGGAAAATACATGCCATGGACTTGGATTGCGACACAATTGATCTCATCTACAACAAATATCAATCTTCTGCTAGAAGCATGACATCCAATTAACGTGAAGATAAAAGCAGATTGATTTTAACTGGAGTCATCAGAAAAGAAATATTAAAGCCCATCTGAAGTTGATTAAAATAATTAGGAAGCTCAAATCCTCAAAATTAGTAAGATGATACTGAAATCCAAATATCTGGTCTGTGACCCATTTAAGTCTTCTGTAGTTCTAGTGCTCAAGGGAACAACAAATCCCAAATAAGATACTTAGTAATTAAAATTTATTGTGCTCACCACAACTGCATGAATATCAAGCATGCCATTTAATAAAACTGATGGTGTAGGAGCATAAGCTTCTTGTAGTTTCACCAAATCATCTAATATAATTAAGTTGATCGACTTCATTTTCTTTTTTCTGTTCTCCATTAATCTGGTTGTCCAAGTTACAATTGCAAGTAGTTGTGGGATGACAGAACTCATTCTTGAGAATGTAGTCCAGTTTAAAGGATATCTTCAGCATGAGATCCTCATTGAAAATAAGCTGCAGTAATGCTACAACAATCCAAATATAGTCATCATGGAACTTAATTAATTAAGAATTTATCTTCTTTTGCATTCTATGATTTCAAATTCAGCTGGGTTCTTCTGGTATTTTGGTGCAATTAGCATGTTCTTGTCCCATTAATGATTTACGAGTGTTTAATTTGTAGAATTTCAAAGATCCAAGTTTTTTAAGAATTGCAGTAGTAAGTTGAGTACGAATGTAAGAGACGTGAAGATGAACATGAGGAACATGGGAGAAAGTGAAAATGTTGTGGCCACGGATTGGAGGCCATCTTTTATTGACTTTGCCCTCCTTTACTTCTATTAACCAATCAGGAGAGCTTTTAAAATAACATGGAAGAGTGTTTTTGTTCAAAATTTGGTTTCCTATTCTATTTTTACTTATGCAACAGCTCTTTGAGGAATGTAACTATTTTTGATATTATACAAGGAACCACTGGTGGGAGCTAGACATGGCCATTGTTTTGGTGCCTAATTCATCAGCGAATTACTAAAATAGTAGGTAAATGTTGGTTTCTGTGCAATGATGGTAGGAATAATTGTTTGGACGACTCATTGTTAGATTACCTGATACTTGTTCATCTAGATATAGACTATCTAAGTCTCCTGTGTCAGATTTACTGAGATTTGAATGTGATGTTATGCCAGGAGGATTGCTGAAGTAAAAGAGCTGGAGTGTCAAGCTTCTGTTGAAGACATTATGTACATGCTAATATCTTACAAGTTTTCTGGAATCAGAGTGCACTTGATTCCCAGGCTTTCGAAATGCATGTATAATGGCAGGCTTGAGATATGGCCTTGCAAGGACTGGGAACTCGAGTCTATCCATAGCTGCGAAGTACTGGAAATGGTTAGGGAACATCTTACTACTGTTCTAGGATGGAAAGAGAAGTCAAATGTGGCAGACAATTGGACCCCTACTGAAGTACAAAAGTTCAAGCTCTGTCAAGTATATGCTGCTTCTGTTTTATACGGATATTTTTTGAAGTCGGCTTCCTTGAGGCACCATTTGGAGAAGAAACTTGATCATATCAACCCTTACCTTGATATTGCTAGTTATAACCAACTCTTACTTTCAGAAATTCGGTCCTTAGGATCAGAGATTGTTCCCTTTGGTTGCATCGGTGGGACACGATCTACATCAGTGGGTCAAATACCACTTCTCCGTGAAAAAAAGCAAGACAAACTGAAGCATTATGTGATGAGTTTTGACCCAGAAACATTGCAGATGTGTGCAAAACCAAAGTCCAAGGAGGCCCTGAATCTGATTGAGAAGCATAGCTATGCACTCTTTGGTGATAAAAAGACAGGTTTGGTGGCGAGTGATGAAGTAATTTTGACATCATTGGCAAGTTTGAAGAGAATTGTCTTGGAGGCTATTGCTTTTGGTTCTTTCCTTTGGGATGCAGAAGAATACGTTAGGACTGTGTATAAGCTCAAAGAGAACTAACTTGGCAGTGGCATGATATGTTTTCTATTGATGTTGTCATATATATGTACATATACTGTATAGAAGCTTTCTGGTATCTGATACCAAAGGATTTGTTCTCTGGTAGGCGATGTTAGAGGATATGCTTTGTAAATTTGAGTTGTATAGAACGTCATCCATATTATGTGAATAAATCATGTATGGTGTAAAGCAGTTTCATGATTTCGTCAATTGATGAGTGCCCAAACCATTTCATTTTGTTCTGTATTAGCAATATGATTCTATACGATTACGCCAAAAATGTTTGCAGGTAAAAGAAGTTGCGTGAATCCCGTGGCTGCACCACCCAGTAATCCCCACTGGGTTTGCTGAAGGATGAATGTATGAAGGTCAACGTTTTGGTTGTTGGGAAGGCCCTCGTACCAGTCAACTCCTGCAAAGGGATCTCCATCCTTCATGCAATCCATCTCTTCAATAATTAAGAGTTAAGACAGTTGACTGCTCCTGCCATTGATGAAAGGTCAGTTGCATTCTTCTGAGATCTAGTTAACAACTAGCTGTGTCTGTTGGTTAGCAACCAGCAGAAAAATTGAGATGCTGGAGAGACGAAGAGTTGCCGATTGTGTTTGCCTTATTCCTTTTCATTTCCTACTTGAGTTTTAGGATATATACAAACTTGTTACCTTTGTCAAAAAAAAGGAGGATAATATAGGATGTGTTTATATCTGTCAACCCTGTTCTCTGAATAAAAGAGGTTACACGGATTAAGTTGGGAACTGCTTAGTTACACAAAAGTCGCTAATTGCAAATCAATATTATATTGCAACTGGAAGGTAACTTCTGGGCTTAAGAGTTGAGAAATGCAGTAGTGTAGGTGGTATGAGTTTTTTAAGTTTTAATAGCTGTTAAATGGTTCACTTGGTCAATCTCTAAACAAAAAACCTCGTATAAATTATTTAGGATCTTCCATTTGGAATTAAACTTACTTGACGACTTTGTGTTGCTAAAATGTGCGGACCACTACTTCCTGTATTATTCCAATAATTAAACCGTATAAACTAATCACATGAACTCAGCCAACTTATTATCCTAACTATTTAAATATATCAATATGTTTGTTATGTTTCTTGCTCTCTCATCCTTTCCTCCTGTTTCAATGGTGCTTCTCTTCTTGAACACCGTATTCTCAACGTTAGGTACGTTTTTATGTTGCATCATTCACTTATTTTTCTGTACATCAGCCTGTGCATTCGTGCTGATGATTCAAGCACTTAAAATTCCTGGCGAAGTCATCCAAACTGGATTGCAAGCCTTAGGAGATGCCATCAAGGAATGTTTGAAATGTCTGCTGAATCTTCTGTTACAAGTATTGAGTGACGCGGCATCTTCTCTCTTTGATCTTCTCTGGAAAAGAATCGTACAGGGTTCGTCTACCATGTTCATTACCATGGAAGAAGTAATAGCGAACTTGAGAATTTTATCAGCAGAGTTGTCAAAGGATTTGGTGCAGGTTTTTGAAGGACTACAACAGATATTTTGTAAGATTGTGGAGGATTTGTTAAAACATTACGTGGATGCTGTAAAGTATGTCCTTCAAAATGCTTGATTAGGCTTGGCAGTTACTCCTTCATCCGTTTCTTTTAAGTTGTCAAGATAAGGTTTGACACAATTCTTAAGAAAAAAATTAATAAGAAATGTCGTTTAATTTGACTAATATACCCCTTATTAATTCTTAAATTTTTATCTATATATGTCCTTTGACAACTATTTTGGAGCAAGTATCTTGAGTATACATGACAACTTAAAAGGAACGGATGGATGTAATAGCTCAACTCGAAGTATTCAAGGAGAAAATGAGAATTGACCTTGTCCTGATAGATACAAATCAATTTGTGCAGACTTTGCATTTGCACTCTCCTTGATAGATATAAGCGTGTAGGAACCAATAAAAAGTACACTTACTAAGGTGTATTTGGTATGAAGAAAAATATTTTTATTTTATTTTTCAATTTTTTCTTGTTTGATTGGATTAAATGTTTTGATATTTTTCAATTTGTTCTTGTTTGATTGGCTTGAATATTTTGAATTTTTTTTTTGAATGGACTTATTCTCCTCTAATTTAAGTGAAAGTGACTTCCATACATAAAGTAAGAGAAAAAAAAAATCATAACTTTTCTTAAATTAGGAAAATATTTTTTAAAACTTTACTTAAATCAACCTCACCAACTGACTTAGAATCCAACTTCCGACCCCGACTCCTGATTCCAATTCTAGATACGAATTTCGACCTCTCGAAGTTGACTCAGGACCATTCATTTTTCAAAAATAAAATATTCTAGAAAAACATGAAAATATTTTGCTTCACCAAACACACGATAAAAGGAGAAAATTATTTTTTTAAGAAAATTTATAATGAAAGTACGTATTTCTCTACATAATTAGAAGCAATGGATAATATTAATATTATTACACATTATCCATTGAATTTATCCATTTTTATTCATGTTAAATATGGATCAAGTCAAATATTTTATCTATTTTCACTTACTTATTTTTGATCAATTCATATCTGACTCAACTCATTCATTTGCCACTCCTACGTACTTAATCAACTAAAAATCAAGAACAGATCCAAACTTATTGTGATGTTGACTGAGAAACATGTCCTAACTCAAGAAGGTGTGTAACATATTTTTTTGGTCAAGATAGGTCATTCACTAAAGCTCAGTTGAATATAGGAGTCTTGCTTCTGCAATAGCAAACTTGACTTGGATATTAGGATTGTTTAAAGACACTGGAGTACAAATCAATCTTTCAGGTCAAATGCATATTGATAGTAAAGTTGCAATGCAAATGACTATCAATTTAGTGTTGTATGAGAGAACAAAATATATAGCAGTTAATTGTCACTTTGTGAGATGAAAGATTCAAAAGATGTAGGGTGTGTTTGGTATGACAAAAATGTTTTCGTAGAAAATGTTTTCTAGGAAAACAAGTGAATTTTAACTTATTTTCTCATGTTTGGTTGGTGAGTAAATCTTAAAATTTGAAACATTTTTCAAAAATAATTTTTAATTTTTTAATTTTTTGTTTTAGGGGTGGGTTGGTGGTAGAGATATATTTATATATTTGAAATTTTAAAAATAAGAAAATTTAAAATTTAAAATTATTTTGAATGGGGAGGGTCGGGTACGGGGTATGTGTAGGGTAAGAAAAAATAAATTAAAGGATGAAGTGGAGTTTTGGAAAATGTTTTTCTCAATTTTGGAAGAGAAGTCATTTTCCTTAAATTTGAGGAAAATGAGTTGATTTGAAAAATATTTTCCAGAAAATGTTTTCCTCCATACCAAATACACCCATAATCAAAATTAAGTTGACTGCTTGGACATGCGACATGAAATTATGAGATGAAATTATCGTTTGGACATGCGATTTCACGTCGATTTCATCTCAAGATTTCATATGATGAAATCCTATATTGTCCAAAAATCATGATTTGAAAATTTTCAAATACAAATTTATATTTTGTAAAATCAACTCTACATTTATATCTACTAACCATATTATTTCATATGTAAATAAAATTTATAATTCATATCATTACTTTTTAAACCATTTACATCTCATATAATAATTATTCTCAAATCTCACTAACATAGAATTTATTATTACTTCATATCAACTTATACTTTACCATTTATATTCACCAGATTTATTATTTTTTATCAAATTTACTTACCAATCAAATTGACCAACAAATGGCTCAAATTAATAATATTGGTTCTTCTTAGCCAGATGAACGAGAAATGCAAGTTCAGCGTGAGAAAATTGTTTGTACTATGTGGGAGGACTATATTAAAGAATAGTACACCACAACTTATATATTTTTTTTTATTGAATTAAAGCTTGATCAATATTTTTTTTTTTTTAAGAATATCTTTGTGATAGTGTATTATGAAATTTTATAATCTTTTGTTTATTTGGTAAGATTGTATAAAGAATTGAGACAATTTTAATAGTTTTACAACTTATGATATTTTTATGTTTATGATAAACATACAACATAAAATATTCATATTACATGTCCAAACAAAACTTCAACTTCATATCATAATTTCAAATTAGGATTTCATATCGCATGACCAAACGAACCCTAAGTATGTCCCTATAAAAGAGCAACAAGTAGATCTGTTAACTAAAAAATTAGGGATAAGAAACAAGTATCCCCTTAGACTATGACCGAAATCTCAGAGACACACCTAAACTTAACTAGAGTCTTATTACCCACCTAAACTAATTTAAAATGGAATAAATACACCACAAATGCTGACATGGCATAGAGAGTGTGCACACTCTCTTGAAGGCAAGTGATGAGTGCACAAATTGGACATATGCTATTTTTTTATTGGTAACTTTATAATTAGTTAGTACACATATTTATTGATATTAATACTTATATATATTTAATTATTTTTATTTCTTTCTTTTGTAAAATATTTATTTTAATTTCTTTTCACTTTAAACTTTTTTCTTAATTAATTTATTATCTTTTCACTTCTTCTTTTTTTAAATTATGTTTTTTTTTTTTTAAATAATTTAAAAGTGTCCTTTAATTTTAACGTTTTAATTTTTTTTATGTTTTATTTGATTTTCTTCACTTATTTTGATATCCGTTCAAAATTAGCTTATTTTAAATACAAGACATTTGAAATTAAATTTGAAATCAAATCAAAACGAAAGACAAAGAAAATAAAATCAATAGAAAAATAAAAGAGAAAAAACAAAGAATGTAGGTAAAAAAAAGTTTCAATACAAGGTAAAAAATGTGTATTAACTTAATTTAAACACAAGATAAAGGAAATAAGAATATTTAAAAAAAATATAAATTAAAAATTTTAATTTTAATTTTAAAAAATAATTTTTAATTAAAAAATAAAAATATAAAAATTTACACACGTGGCGGGCGAGTGTGTACAAACACAACCAACTTGGGTTGTTGAAGGTGCCTTGTCAGCACAAAAGATGCACAAAAATACGAAAAAAATGAGTTTAGGGGAGGGAGGGGTAATAGGACCTTAGTTAAGTTTAGGTATGTCTCTGAGATTTTGGTTATAGTCTAGAGGAATACTTATGCCTTATCCCAAAAAATTAAATAAAGTCGAACACCAATTTTTACGTTCCAAGCAAGTTGTGCCAAATGTCTTTGCACCACCTAGCTTGAAAGTGACTGTTGAAGAAAATGTAACTTGGACCAAAGGGCACATTAATTATTTTCTGAATATAATTAGTTAGTTTAACTAATCAGTTAATTAGTTGTTAAGTATTTATATAAAGCCAAGATTCATGAATAATACACTTTACTCTTCTTCTCTCTATATGCTATTTTTATCTTCTTCATCAATCCTACTCTTCTTCTCAATTCCTCAAAATTCATCATATTCAAATAATTGAATTATCTACAAAATTAAAAACAATACGAAATGATTTATTATTTAATATTAGGGACGAAAAAAGTTGAGTGTACACAAGGTTCAATTTTATTCAAATCAACATAATTTTTAGTGATGCAATGTCATTAACTACAAATTATAGACATTTAAATTGTCACTAATTATGATAATATGACAAATTTGTTTCTACACAGTAATAAAAGTTACTTTTAACCATCAGACGATTAAGTTTATTATTTTAACAAATTTTGAGACGAAAAAAATATTTTATCTCTAGTTACAACGCTATTCTAGCTATGAATCATCAAATCATATTTATTTACAGTGACTAGGCTGTACATGGTCAGGTTGATTTCAAGTATCAAACCAACTCATTTGTATAAAAAAATTTAATTTATAAATCAAATCAAACTAATAAAGTTCAGATTTTTCAACCTTAGGTTTTTTTTAGGTTTTTCTAGCAAAGTATTCATACAAACATATAATTAACTTGTACAAAACATTTCTTTAGTCTTACCAAAGTACAACTATCTAAGGTGTTTCTTAAGAAATAACACAAAATATGAGATGAGTGATGACACTAAAATATTCAACAAAAATAATAATGAATCACATAAAATAAATATTGCAAATTAATAAGTCAATGAAAATTATCATTTTCAAAAATACTAAATCATTCTAAAATAAATCTAACAAGTATTAGTTATATAATTAAACATTAAAGAAAAATTAAAATTAAGTTATGTATTTTGAATGTCTAAAGCAATATAAAACTAAAGAACACATATTCAACACTATTGTCATTTTAGTGTTGAATTCATTTTTTTTGTTAGCATTAGTATTGATTTGATTTTACTTTGAGCTTTATTAGAGTTACAAATATCGATGGAGTATAACATTTATTGGACCATTCAAAATTCTAAGAGCCCGTTTGAATTGACTAAAAAAAGTAACTTTTAAGTAAAAAAAAAGATCAAACTTAAATAACTTTTAAGTCAAAAAATAAAAAACAGGGCAGTCTTAATTTTGGTTTTTAACTTCTTTTTTTAAAGTCATTTAAAACTTATTATAAGTTATTTTTAATTTAGTCAAATACTTCCAATAACTAAAAATGACTTGAAAGTAGGTTTGATCAAATTTTAAGTCAATTCAAATAGGCTCAAATCTATAAAACTTGAAATAATATGTTAAAAGATAAAAATTATAAGAAATATTTCGAAATTATATGAAAGAAAATATTTGTAAGGACCACATTTTTTCATTGAATAAATATGACCCTAATATCCTTAAGGCGCACGATACCACTGTTCCATTGCAACCGATAAGCGCACGTTAGCTTTGTGCGATTTCGCCGGAAATGGCCAGGGGACGGCCACATAAGGACAATATTGACAAACCTAGACTAGGGAAGAATATTCAAGCTATGGGGAAAGCTAAAGCAGGGAATGAAAAAGGGATCTGCAAGCTCGACTAAGGGAAGCCAAGAAGACTGACCCTCTTTGTCAAGCTCAAATCCTCACACCCCTGGATCCTCTGTAGTAACAACAAGCAACTCGAGATCAACTCCAGTTCCAGGTGTTGTAACTGAGATACAGGATATGAGGGTGGTGGTGGTGGAAAACCAAGCCAGATCTACTGGACTAACTCCTCCGCAACCAACCCTAAAGCCTCATGATGAAAAGAGGGAATGAAAGAGGTCTTTTCGGGTAACAAGATGGGTTCCAGAGGTATGACACTCAACTTTGTTCCTCCGGCAATCACAAATGGTGCCCAATTTATTGAGTTGAACAAGGATGAAGTAGAGAAGGAGTCAGAAAAGTGAAAAAATGCTTTGATTTTTTATGTTGTAGGACATGAACCTACCATTGCTGCTGTAGATAGATTTATTACAAACTGATGGAATTTTACTGCCAAGTATAAAGTATTCTACCACGATGATGGGTACTTCCTAGTAAGATTTAATTCGAAGGAGGATAGGGATGAATTGTTCCTTACAGGGCCATACACACTAAGCAATAAGCCCATTATTATGAAGTTGTGGACTGATGACTTCGACTTTCATGCTAAAATCCTCCAAACGATTCCCATTTGGGTTAGACTTCCTAATCTGCCATTGAACTTCTGGGGAATGGACTCTTTGAGTAGAATTGGGAGTAGGCTTGGTGTGCCGCTATATTTGACGATTGTACCACGATAGTGGAAAGGATATTGTTTGCTCATATTTTGGTGGAGATGAATATTACCCAGGCACTCCCTCAATCCGTAAATGTTGTGGATCCGAATGGGAGGGTATTCACACAAAAAGTACAACACGACTGGGTGCCAGAGTATTGTGGTACTTGCTTCCAGTTGGGGCACTCATATAAACAACTTAGACCAGCTCTTGCAAAGGAGCCACCTAAACCAGCTCACATGGGCAATAGGGGGAAGGTTGTGAAGCAAATTTGGCATAAGAAGTCTGCGAAGGATGCTCACGGGGAGGCCATCTCTATGCTTGCAGGCACATGAACCACTACACAAGAGGAGCAATGGTAGAATGTGAAAGGCAAGTCTAAAACCATCCCCCAGCCAACACAGAATACAGTAGATACCAAGAATAGATTCAACCCGCTGGTCATTGGAACCATACCAACGGAACCTCTCAAGAGTATGGGAAAGGATAAGTCAGGATATAGGCGGGGGTGGTACTTCCAATCAACACGATCCAATATGAATCTCATTAGTTGGAACGTTAGAGGTATGAATAAAGCTTACAAGCATAGGAAATTTAATGCTTTCTTAGGGAAACATAGCATTGACTTAATTGCCATTTATGAGCATAGAGTTCAAGAGAATAAAGTGCAAAGAGTAATTACTAAATTCGGCAGAAGATGGTCTTGGTGCCACAATTATAGATGTAGTGATATAAATAGGATTTGGATTCCGTGGGACCCAAATCACATTGATTTTACAGTTGAAGTTATGACTGCGCAATACATTCATGGTAACGTATGTGTGGAAAGCTCTCAAATTGTGTTCAACTTAACTGCAATATATAGGCTTCATATGGTGGAGGATAGGAAAATACTATGGCAGGATCTCAGGGAGATACATATGAAACAACAAGGGGCTTAGCTAGCACTGGGAGATTATAATGCTATACTTGATCCTGAAGACAGAATATGAGGCAATCCAGTTGGAGAAATGGAAATTATGGACTTTAATGAATTCCTACTTGACACTAGTATGACTGAAATGCGATCAAGTGGTAGAAGTTTCACTTGGACTAACATCCATGTTTCTACCATGATCGATAGATCGCTCTAGTTAATAGGGAGTGAATGTTGATGTTCCCACAACTAGATGTCCACGTTATGGACCCAAAGTGTTCGGACCATACTCCACTTAGAGTTCAAATTGCTATGGAAAACTATGAATACCCAAAACCTTTGAAATTCTTGAATTTTATAGTTGATGATGAAGAGAGGGTGGCTTCATAGTAGAAGAGAGGGGTCTATGAAAAGTGCTTGGAAAAGTCTTAAAACTAATAAAGCATGGCCTCAAACTGATTAACACCAAAGCATTCAGAGGAGTAGATGATCAACTTAACACTCTGAGACAACAACTGGACAATATCCAAACCATCATGAGACATCCTAGGCATGATCACGATCTTTTTAGACAGGAGAAGGACATTAAGCTACTACTAGAAAAATGGGACAACGTTGCTTAGAGCATCTTAAAGAAGAAATCTAGAATGACTTGGCTAATGTTAGGAGACGCAAATAACTCATTTTTTTGCTAGCATGAAATCTAGAATATCCTAGAAAAGAATCAAGAGTCTCACTACATCTGCTGGTATTGTCCTCCTCAGACAAGATGAGGTCACAAATGAGATAATAATCTTCTACAGAGGTCTGCTGGGAACTGCAGGTACACACTTACCTGTGGTAAATCCAAATATGATGAGAAATGACCCTATACTGGATAGACAACATCAAATGAAGCTCATTGAATTCATTACGAAGGAGGAAGTTCTAAAGACACTCAAAGGGATAGAGGACTCAAAAACACCAGGATGTGATGGTTACAACACTTATTTCTTCAAGAAAGCATGGAGAGTCATAGGCGAGAAGGTCACAAATGCTGTCTTGGAATATTTCTCAACTAGAAAAATGTTTAAGACCATAAACTGCACAACTATAACACTGATTCCTAAAGTCAAGAACCCAACTAAGATCATTGAATATAGGCCAATATCATGTTGTACTATTCATTATACGCTCATCTCAAAGGTTTTAACCACTAGGATGAGAGTGGCAATGGATGGGCTCGTGCAGGCTAGCCAATCTGCTTTTGTTTTAGTGAGAGTGATCACTGATAACATTATCATGAGCCATGAACTCATCAAGTGGTTGATGAGTCCACAAATTGGACTCATTTAGGGCTATGTTTTGATAGAGTTAGTGTCCTCAAATGCATATTTTGTCTCAATATCTGATGAAAACCCTTAAGTTTTAGGTATTTGGAGTTTGAGGGAAAGCATGGACACTACTTGTCTCAATATCTGATGAAAACCCTCACTTTTTCATCTTCCCACTCACACTTGCACTCTAGTTTTACATTTCTTGCATTTTTGGAGTATTTTTAGTAACGAGTTATGCTATGAGCTGGATTACATTGCTTCCTAGCATCTCAACATCCATTTGATCGGCATAAAAGGTTGGTACTTCAAACCCCGCGTTCATTTTGTCGAAATTGTACTCATTTGCAATATGTTAATCTTGTTGAATTCTGTTGGGCCTCTCTGATTGGATCGGATTGCTTAATTGCCTATTCCTAATCGATAACTCTTGCTTGAATGGTGAAATCCTGCTTTCTAGTGCGTTAAATTAATTTGCAATAAGGAGTGCTTTTATGTTACGGGTCTTAGTCGGATTTGTGTTGTATGAGCTTAAATTGCATTTTCGGGGGTTGCAGGGGTTGATTTCAATAAGTTGGGTTGATAATGGGCACGATGAGTCGTTTCGGTGAGCTGAGACGAGCTCGCCGAACCACTCAGCGGTTCGCCTAGTTTTCCTACCTCGCCTTTGATATCATGCTTTATGTGTTGTGACTTCTGTACCTTTCGGCGAGAAGCATGAGGTCGCCAAAAGCACTCGACGACTCACCGAAAGTCTTCTTGTTTGCCCTTTGTCTGCACCCATGACCCCTTCTGCACTGTAACTTTCGGCGGACATCCCTTCTTTGCCGAATGGACTGCTAAGTCTGCCTGCAGCTGATGGTCTTCGGTTTACTTGTCGAATATTTTCTAACTTTATCTCAAGGCTTTGCAGACATGGCCAGACCAAAAGTTGCAGAAAAAAATATGCCACCTCTACATATAAAGGCACAAAACTCCAGATGAGATGTAGGGACGACAAATCACCCTAAAGCAAGGAGCGAGAACAAAAAAGTCAGTTCCAGTAGGAGGATTCCCATTGTCCCTAATGTCCCTTCATGGGCTCGAGGGTTCATTAACGCGATACATGCCTTTGGAGCAGCTCAGGATTTGGACAATATGGCTAAGGCTAATATCGATGCAGCAACTAAGGCAAACACATACAATGAAAACCAGAGTCAGAATGACAACACTCTGGGAACTGATGCCCAGACAGATGGAGAGACTGCATAGCAAGGATCTTGTCTTTACCTCCTTCTCTGTCTTTCTTTATTTTACATTTCAGATTCTGTGTTATTTGCATTTGAGGATAAATATTTTTATTTGTGGTGGGGTGAGGCCCACCTTTGTGTGCTATTGATGTTCGTGTTTTGTTTATAATTGGGCTTGGTGCTTAAATTGTGTTTACACTGCTTTCTGTGAATGTTTGAGCTTGTGACTCCTTTTATTTTAAATTGCAAAATGATTTTGACCCGTCCAAAATTTTTTGCCACCTCTCGTGTGTTGAATGTGGTTGTTCTTTTGCAAATTTAAGTCTCGCTTCCGATCAATACCGATGACTTGGATAGTTCTTATAATCGAACAAACATGAATGTGTGGCTACAATGAGGCCAAATGAAGTTGCATAGACAATATATGAACTTTTTGCATCTCGTTGTGACTAGCCAATGATCAAATCGAGTCTTTTGTGATGATCGTTGCACACTAGCGAAAGTGTGAAGTCTTGTTTGACTTATAGTGTCAATGCCTAGTGTGATGAGCTTACCTGTTAACCATGCATGAATACACCTAGAATTTGCCCCATTGGTCTGATCGACTAAGGAAGGCTATCTCTTGATATGATCTTAGGCAACTTCGAAGAGTGTGAGCCAATTTGACATATACCTCTTTTGTGACCAACCTTGTGAGTGTGTGAACCTCTCTTGAACCTTACTTTTCTTCGGAAGAAACTTGATGACAACATGACCTTTCTTTATCCATTACCCATAATCCTCATAAAGTTGTGGTTAATTTTAATAGCCAACTTAGGCCAAAAGCCTAAGTTGGGGGTGTGGTGAAAAGAAAGGGTGAATCAAGAAGTGCAAAAAAGTCCCCTTTTCCCATGGTGTTGAGAAAAATGGAACCCCTCCATATATATAAAAAAAAAAAATTAAAAAAGAAGAAGTTGTGGAATAAAGTACAAAAGAAATGGGGTTCCCAAACAATCCATGGGAAGTGAATAATAGGATGACTTATGAGCTCTAAACAAAATAATGAAGGAAGAGGAAAAGAAGTGTTGTGAGCACCACATTTCATGAGGATGAAAGTCACTGAGCCTAAATGACCATACCTTTGCACTCAGCCTCATTACAAACCTTGAAAATGCCTTTTTTTTTTTTTTATCTTGAGTGAGCTGAAACAAATGTTGATCAGAAAATATGGGAAAACCTATGGGTGAAAGTATGCATCGTGTTCATCTTTGTGAGTGTGAGCGTTGCATTTGATTCTGAAGCTTTAAATTGCAAACCATTGTGTGTGAATATGGAATCATTCATTGTGTGATGGCATTTGAATACTTTGGTTGAGCTTGAACTTGCATTTGAAGCAAGTATTGTGAGCATGAGATTTTTTTATATTGGTGAGTCACAACTTGAATCTTTGAGTGCACATTTGATCTTTGCATAAGTAAATTGAGTCTTATTGTGTGCATTCATGATTGAGTTTTGTGTAGCACTGTTCGAGACACCCTTTTTGAACGGCTGCACTTGAGTTTGCTTGAGGACAAACAAAAGTTGAAGTTGGGGTGTTGATGAGTCCACAAATTGGACTCATTTAGGGCTATGTTTTGATAGAGTTAGTGTCCTCAAATGCATATTTTGTCTCAGTATCTGATGAAAACCCTTAAGTTTCAGGTATTTGGAGTTTGAGGGAAAAAATGGACACTACTTAACAAAAAAGGGAACAAAGGCAGCTGAAAGAACAAAGAAATGAAGATCTGAGAATCGCCGAACTCGTTCAGCGAGTCGCCAAAATGTCTTATCCTCGCCTTTTGTTCCAGTGTGCTGAGCCCTGAAGAAAAAGATCAAATCGGCGATAAAATGAAGCAGTCGACGTGTCGCTAAGCAATTCTGTGAAGCAGTACTATACCGCCCAATGATCTAGGATGCGAAGATGCTGAAGGAAAGAGCTGAAAGGTGATAAAGCAGACCAAAGGGCGGATTGCCGAGTGTATCAGTGATCCCGACTAACTGCGCTGAATGGATCCTTCGCAACACATTTTCTGAAAACTATAAATACTAGTTCAGTTTTTATTCTTAGTAGTCAGTTTTAGTTGTATTAAGTTTAGAATACAATTTTGAGAGACAATATTCTCTCTAAGTTTGGAGAGGGTTTTTGAAGAACTTGAAGATTTAAAGGGTTTCAACTCCAAGATTTTGGACTTGGGTCATGTGATTTTTTCACTCTTGACTTGTTTTAAGACTTAATATTGCATACCCATTGATGGAAACTAAGATTGGTATAACTTTTTATCTCTTTTACATGTCTAGCTAAACCCCAATTCTTGGGGTGTGATTTTGTGAATATGGGTTAGATTATCTATTGGGTCTTGCTTGTTGATGATTTATTTGTTGTGTAAATGTGATTTCATTTAGTAGTTGTGGTGGAACTTAATAAAATTGTAGTTGCAAATACGATTTCACCTTGGTGTTTTCGGCTTGCTCGAGAGAGGGGTCGTAAAACTAAGACTACTAAATTGATGGCCGGATTGGGTCGACGTGAGGTTCAGCTCGAGAGAGTGAACCCTAGTCCTTCTCCCACACACTCAGCTCGAGAGAGTGAGTGGGCTAAGGCGGAGGTTGTGCTTAAAGCGGCAACTTGGTGTTCGAGAGAAACTGGGTTGATTCGGGGTAAGTTGCTCGAGAGAGAATTTACCCTCACTATAGTCTAGCGCCTAGTCTCAAATATTCAACTTTACTATCAAAAGCATTTACCCAATAGTCTAGTTTAGCCCGTATTCCTATCACATCCCAAGAATCCCGTCTCCATATTCGTATCTCTCTTTATTTTTGTTGATTTTGCTCTTTACTTGTGACAAACCCCATTGATAATTGACGCTTGCGTCACCCCTTAGATTTAACATGTTTATATTCGATAATATTTTTAGCTATGACTAATTAGAACTTAATTTTATTTTTCTATTAATTCTCAAAACCACTCCCTTGGGACTTTACCCCAACCCTTGGTTGGGTTACTTTACTATTGACGATCGTAGACACTTGCATTGGAAGTTGTGTCTTGATTACGCAAACATCAGTGGTATGGAAGGAAGCATATCTTCCTTAGATATGATGAAGATTGATATGAAGAAAGCTTATGACTCCATTGAATGGCCTTTTCTAGAGCAGGTACTGAATTTATGAATTTTCCACCTCTATTTGTGAATTGGATTATGACATGTGTTACCACAGTATCTTACTCTATCCTCATTAATAGTGTGCCTACTGTCCCGTTCAATGCAAAAAAGGTCCTTAGACAGGGTGATCCCCTGTTCCCTTATCTCTATGTTGTCTGTGGAATACTTGATTAGACAACTACAAACTTTGAAGAACAAACCGGATTTTAACTTTCATCCCAAGTGTGGGAAGTTGTCCATCACACATCTTGGCTTTGCTGACGACTTACTACTTTTCAGTAGAGGTGATCTAACATTTTTTCTCAAGCTCTATGAATGTTTTAATGTATTCTCTAATGCATCTAGTCTGGTAGGAAACAATGAGAAGAGCTCTATCTATTTTGGAGGTGTACCAAAGGCTGAGCAGGAAGTAATATTATAGAGTTTGAGATTTGTCAAAGGTATCCTTCCTTTCAAATATCTTGGCATCCCTCTCACATCAAAGAAGACAACCATTATCCAGATAAACCACTACTAGATAAGATTCTGGATAGGATAGAATCCTGGACATCTAGATTTTTTTCATATGCAAGTCGGGTGCAGATTATCAAAACTATCTTATTTTCTATCCAAGTAATTTGGACGCAAGTTTTCATCCTTCCAAAAAAGGTGATCCAAGTGGCAACATTTATGTGTAAAAATTTCTTGTGGTCTGGTGGAGTTGCCACTACAAAGACATCACTGATAGCATGGGAGAAATTGTGCAATCCAAAAGAAGCAGGGGGACTGGGATTCCTGGATATTACAAACTAGAATAGAGCTACAATTTGCAAAAATCTATGGAACCTTTGCTTGAAGGAAGATAGATTATGGATCCATGCATATTATATCAAGGGGGGGGGGGGGGCATCTATCTGACATACAAATGCCCCCAAGCATCTTGGATGATAAAGATGGTTCTTAAACCCAAGGATAGTTTTTGAAGATGCCGGATATCATGAGCAAGAAGTGGTTGCTAAAAATAAGTTCATACTCTTAAGTTGAGGGGAACTTATACCAAAGTAGACTGGAGAAGGCTAGTGTCAGTGTAACAATCATGGCGCCCCAAAATGGAAGTTTATATTATTCCTAGCTACTTCGAAGAGATTGTTGACCAGAGATAGACTAGTCGGATGGAACACTATTACTGATATATACCTCATGTGTGTTATGTACCAATATAGACAAGACTAGATCACATTTTTTGTGAATGCCCATTTTTTGCTACAATGGATGGACATACAGAAATGCTCAATGAAATGGAAGGATGAACTAAGTTGGGTAATTGTTTATGCAAAAGGTAAATCATCGCAGGCGAGCTTATACAGATTGTCCCTAGAATGCTGCTTGTATTTAATATGGCAAGAGAGGAATACCAGGATCTTCCAGATGAAACAACGATATCCCAAAGCACTCTTGCGAGAAATCATTCAAACTATCCACTGTAGAGCTGCAGGTTTCCTCATTTGAGACCAAGGCTATTAACTACTATCCTTAGGAGATGAAAAGTTAGGCCTTTACATGTTGTAATTGTGACCCTTTGATGAATAGTGATGGGGCTGTCCAGTACTGTTTCTTATGCGCTCCCCAACTTTCACTTTGGTAATAAAATCAAATTAGTTACCAAAAAAATGAAAATATTTTTATGTATAAAATAAATTTTAAATTTTTTATATATAATGTCATGTTGAACTTGACTTTTTTTAGTTAAAACCAAACCAATCTAAATATAGTCAGATTTTTAAAAAAATAATCAAATCAAGTCAAATCAAACCATTAGTCAATTTTTTTAAAATTGTAATTTAATTCAATTTTTCATTCTATTTTTACACCCCCTAACAGTGATCCATGATATGAAGGATTGACAAAAATAAACTTTATCAAAAAAGATATACAATGATGAAATAAATGTTTTGGTGAAACTAATTAATCACCAAATATCAAAGTTGTTGTAGTGCCCTGATATTTTATATTACAATTTCATATTTTCAGTGGATTTATATTATACAATGAGCAGAATGAGTTTAGAGTAGAGTAACTTTTGTGAAGTTGACACCACTATATTAATTAACTCAAATTTAGGCCACATGAAACGCCAGCACAAACCTCAAATTTTAGGTCGTTTTCGTTTTAACTTGTATGTCCTACTTTCATTTATAATTGATTTTAAAAAAAATGTGTCATTCATTTTCGTTAACTCTTTAATTCTAACTTTTTATATGACACGTATAAGATTAAAGAATATTTATGGTGAATTCTATTTATCATTAGTTTAAGATGATAAGATTCAAAAAATATTTTTCATTTTCATAAACTCCGTGTCAAATTAAAACTAGACAAATAAATTGAAACAAATAATCTATCACTCCCTCTGTCCCTAATTACTTGTCCACTTTTGAATTGTCACACCTATTAAGAAAGTAACGATTGACATAATGAGTTTACCATTTTACCCCTATTAATTATAAAGTAGATGAATTAAAAACTTAAGATTTTCAAGAAGTTCTACCTTTTTCAAAATAATTAATTGAGGGTACAATAGGTAAAATTTTTGTCCTTTCTTGATTTGTCAAGATGGACAAGTAATTAGGGACAACTAAAAAAAGGAAAAGTGGACAAGTAATTAGGAACGGAGGGAGTATAAGAAGTTTCTAACCGTGCCCCTCTGAAATAATAATTGCTTTGTTCAATTTGTATTGGTATCGTCAGGAAAGTGGAATATTTCCTTCTTAATCATGCAATCATAACACACAATTCAAAAAAGACAACAAAGGAATATTTGAATTTTCAACTTGTCAATGCATTAGATTGGTTTACTAATTAACAAGTGACAATTGTTAAGCCACGACTACACAAAGATGAAAATTCACCTAGACAAGTTGTAGAAAAGGCTGACTAATTTGCACCACTTTTCAACTATTCAAACGCATAAAATTCGTCCCCAATCTAAGTTTAAATACACCTGTTGAATCAATAGCTAGGAGGATCAGAGTAAACGAAATTAATTAGCGAAAACAATAGCCGGAGGTATGGCAGGGAAGCTAATGCGCGCTATTCAATACGACTCTTATGGAGGAGGAGCTGATGGATTGAAGGTACTTACTCTCCTAACCATTCATTTTGAATGAATTTTTATCTTATAAGTAACGCGATTCAATAAATATATAATATGTTTTACATCGTCTTTATTATTGCTTGTTGCAGCATGTTGAAGTTCCAGTGCCTACTCCGAACAAGGATGAGGTCTTGATAAAGTTGGAGGCTACAAGTTTAAATCCACTAGACGTGAGATTTCAGAAAGGTGTGGCTCGTCCTTTTGTTCCTCGCAAATTTCCCGTTATACCTTGTAAGTTAATTCTTTAATTTCGTTTATTGTCTTCTTATTAAAATTATTCACTTATAAAATTGTATCTTTGTGAGGAGTAGGTGCTGATGTAGCTGGAGAGGTTGTAGAAGTTGGATCAAATGTTGTCAAATTTAAGGCTGGTGACAAAGTTGTGGCTCTTCTTAATACCATTGTAAGTCCAATTCTTTCAAAAAAAAAATTGGTTTAATATGATGAGTTAACGGTAGAAAATTGTTAAACTGGCAATGCAATTTAACCGGATATCGCACAAAATAGGAACTCTTAATATTATAGTTGTAATAATATTTGTGTGCTTGATAACAGATTGGAGGTGGATTGGCAGAGTATGCAGTTGCAAAGGAGAGCTTGACTGTTCAAAGGCCAGAGGAAGTATCAGCTGCTGAAGGTGCAGGCCTTCCAATTGCTGCTCTTACAGCACACAAGGCCCTTGTTGATATTGCTGGAATCAAGCTAGATGGAAGTGGACCGCGTATGAACATTCTTATCACTGCTGCCTCAGGTGGTGTTGGACATTATGCTGTTCAATTAGCAAAGTTGGGTAATACTCATGTTACAGGAACATGTGGAGCTCGTAACATTGAATTCGTAAAGAGTTTAGGAGCAGATGAGGTTCTTGACTATAAAACGCCAGAAGGAGCAACTCTTAAGAGTCCATCAGGAAAAAAGTATGATGTAGTGGTTCACTGTGCTAGAGACATTCCCTGGTCAACATTTGAGCCTAATTTGAGTGACACAGGTAAGGTCATTGATCTTACTCCTGGGCCTAGTTCAATGTGCACCTATGTATGGAAGAAACTGACATTCTCCAAAAAGCAGTTGTTGCCATTGATTTTGATTCCTAAAGAAGATAAGGAATTAAAATTGCTTGTTAAGTTGGTGAAGGAAGGGAAGTTAAAGACTATGTTTGACTCTAAACATCCTTTGAGCAAGGCTCAAGATGCTTGGGCTAAGATCCTTGATGGACATGCCACAGGAAAAATCATTGTGGAGATATAAAAGTTATTGTTTTCCTAGTGAAAATACTAGAGTGTCTCACAGAGTATTAAGAGTTGTAAGGTATTGTGCTTATAGATGTAGATTGATCAATCTCATCCTATACAAAGGGATTGGAAATCGCCATAATGATTATTTGTAATTGAGCCTATCATTTGATGAATGTATGTCATGTAATATATTTTTTGTACCTTTCCCTTTACAGGCAATAGTAAAGTTGTTGCTTTTCATTACAAAGTTCAGGTGATTCTGTGACGACCCAAAAATCGGGAGTGATGACACTGTCTTATCCCACTAAAACAGGTCAGCCTAAACTCAAAAGCGACAAGGTAAATGCAGAAGTAAAATAGAATAAGGAACAAATCATAACATAAATCTGCGGAAAACATAATAGAACTCAAAATGCCCCCAAAGATTGGTGTCACGTGTTCATGCCTCTAAGTATTACAATAGATTCAAAGGAAATACAAGTTTGAATGTCTTTGTATCTAGAACAGAACAAGACATAATGAAAGAGTAAGTGACATCTTTCGAGATGACAAACAACTACCTCACGAACTCCCAAATCAAGCCTTAGACGAAGATAAGAAGAAGATGGTCAAGGCGATCTGGGCTCGTAACCTACATAAGTGTTGAAAGCAAAGGAGTGAGTACCAACAACAACGATACTCAGCAAGCCTCCTTAACTAACCCTAAGTAAAGCAATACTGAACACAAATACTCCACCACACCATCCGAACCTTCACATACTACAACCTGCATAGAAATCAAACCAGCCTATTCTAACAGTTTCACAAATGAGAGAAGAATACATTACATATATCAAACGTTATCCACATATTAGAATCTCCATAGCATCCATATCACACATTATATCCAAATACTCACGAAGTCACAATCCACTCATAAATGCCATGAATGCTAATTAAATGCAAATGTGATGCAATGCAAGTCAAATATCGTGATGCATGTCTGCCCTGTTGGCACACACCCGTTGCACAAGCATCACAGGACACATGGAGGGCATATCTTCCCATACTTAATTTAAATCATTCACTTCTGAGTATCAGGCCGAGACCCATGAGGGATGTATATGTTCATGCATCCGCCAAAACCATTTTCTAGCTGCATAAATATCACTCGCGGAAACTATTTTTTATCGACATAATCATCACTCATCGGAATCTTTTCCCATTGGCATATCAAAGATCCAATTCTCATTATAGTATCTCAGAACCAATGCAAATAGACACGTTCACATGAACAATGAAAAAATGATAAATGGCATCTCAATACACAATCCACAATTACACAACTATGATACATCATCAATTGTGAATCATTATAATATTTCAAACCAATCATGGTATAACATCAATAGTGAGTCAATACATAAAAATTTAATCAATCATGGCACAACATACATTAATTAGCATATCAACAAATTCCTTTTTACCCCATGATATCATTACTAGAATTCACTCAACAATTAACAATGGACAAGGATTTCGAAGTCGTTCACCAATTTCCATTACTCCCAATCACACAAGGAAGCATATAAGGTTCAATACACTTAACAAAGGGTCAAAGAGGTCCACTTTCCTCAAAATAACAAACAATCAACTCGACACTTGAGTTTTTCCTATCCGATGGGCCTCCGAATCAACACAATATAAATAAATATGGAATCACAATAAAGATTCAAGAACAACAACATCCATATCGATGATTTTGAAAACCGGATCCAAATTGAACCAAAAAGTCATTCCCGAGGGCCAGAGGCGTATCCAGGATTTCGGAAGAATTATTATATCTAAGAAATAAATTTGATCAATTTGACCTTTACGTTCTTAACACTAAACCGTTAACTTTTAAAAATTATATGTCCAACTTATATAATACTACAAGTTTTATATTTTAATATACACATTTGATTTAATTATATAAAAATTATACCGTGCTAATTAATTTTTTTAGGAATTTTCAATGTTACACACTTGAAAATTTTGAAAGATTAAAGTAAAAAAAAATAAAAGAAAAATTGATTGAAACGTCAAAAGTGTTATCAATAACCACTTGGAGGAGTATTACTTTCAAAATAAGATAATATAAGATTTAAATTTCTATCTTTGCTTAGAGAGGTGCACCCAATCATCATTGTATTATTATATGCTATTTTTAACGTGGGTTCACACCTCTATATTTAAAAAAATAAAAATAAAATATAACACTATTATATATGATCAAGAGAGGGGAGCATGGGTTCACGTGAACCCACGAAACCCCTCTAGATACGCTTCTGCCGAGGGCTAGGGTTAAATATGGAATTTCGTATGAAATCATGTTACCCAAAGGTTTTGGAACTCAATAGTGAAAACCACATTAAAAATGAGTTGATAAATCTTAAATCGTCATTTTCCTTAAAGATATAAGTTCTTGGAAAACCCATAAACTTTGGAATTCAAAATCAAGAATTTGATGTTTAAAATCATAAAGAGCTAATGGGTAATGAAGATTTAGGGTAAAAAATACTTACCCAAATGTTAAATCTCGAAAAACCTCTTTGAAATCACCACACAAGAGTTCAAAGCTAAAAAATGGAGAAGAAATCCTGACTTTTGGAAAAAGGAATTCTACCCGGGCGACTTACTCATTGCGATCGCGTCCCACTCCCTCACTATCGCAAAGAGAAACAAAGTCAACTTCATCAATTGACCATCTCAATCATGACACAAGACCACGCGATCACAATATTACTGCTACACAATCGCGATGAAGACTTATTAAGTATCAGATACAACAACATCAACAAACCAAGACTCAACAAAATTCACCCAAAAGACCCACGAGATTTGTTCGGAACCCTGAGCACACAAATCAGATAAACTACCCTACAAATTCAACGTTTCAAACTGTAATGACCCTCCTGGTCATTTCTGTGCCTTGCATTCTGTGTGTCGTTTAGAGTGTTCCTGTAGCGACCCCAAGTCATTTATGACTTGCTGGGACTGACAGTTCGGTCACTGGTCGTTCGTTTGGTTATGGTGCGAGTTTTAGTGTTTTAGAGCTTATGAATCTTGAACGATCCTTTTCGATCAAAAGTTCAAGAAGACGACCTCAGAATAGAATTCTGACGGTTCCATCAGCTTCGGAGTGGCCAAATTAGGCTAGTAGCATAATTGGCACGAGTATCAAGGACTTCGATGTGAGTTTGGATCATTAGGCGTTTTAGCCTTTGAAATTTGGCTTAAGGTTGACTTTGGTCAACATTCTTGGAAAACGCGCTTTGATGAAAATTCCGTCAGCGTGGTTAGCTCCGGAATGTCAAGTTTGGTCTAGATTGACCTTTCTTTTGTGTCTGGAGGTTTTTGATATTTTTCTGAGCTCTTTTGTGGTTTTTGACTTAAATTGGCTTTTGGAAGTGGGACCCACTTTTTATCGAGATGACCTCTAATGGAAATTTTGACTGCGCCGTTGAGTCAGAAATGTCAAATTTGGTATGGTTGCATATCTCGTTTGCATGCACGGGGTTCCGAACGAGATTAGAGCACCCCGTCGGAGTTTTTAGTTTTTGGGAAAAGTGCAGAAAAACCAGCAACTTTTCCACAAACTTAAACCCTCATAACTCTCTCATCTCTCAACCGATTTGGGCGATTCAAAAGGCAAAGTTGTGAGATTTTTCGAGGACAACGCGTTGGTGAGCTCGGATAGTGATTTGGGGTCCCGTTTGAGGTAATTTTCGTAAAATACCTGCTGCCACGACCCTTTTTGTGAGCTTGATTTTGGAAGATTTTTTAGACTTGTTTTCTCAGCCTTTCAAGGTCCGATTTCAGTGATTTTTGAGGCTATCTTGAGTTTTTTTTTGAGGAGAACGTCGTGGTGTTGTCGCATTTCACTGTAGACCTCCAGTTTCTGGTAAATACACTGATTCAACTGCTGTCCCATTTCTAGTTTTTGAGAAAATTTGGGTTTTAGTTGCATGTTGATATTGTGTTGTTCCCGAGCCCCGAATTGTGTCCCATTTTGGGACATGAGCTGGGGGAACTGGTTAAGACCCACTTTTGGGGTTAATTCCGGAATTTACAGCGCGGGTCCCACTTTTCCCATTTTAACCCCGAAATTTGTCCGTCTCTGTTTGTTGTGATTTTGGTGTCTAAACGACAATAATAACGTTGTGACTCTATTTTTGATAGCGGGGCAGCGTTTCGAGGACGTTCGGAAAGGGAAAGCTCCAGAGAAGTGATTTTGGAGCGCGTGTGATCGGCCTACAGGTAGGCTACGGTTTTCCCTCTCCTAGATTGAGCTCGAGAATGTGAATGCATGTTGATTAGTTGGGATTTGGGTGGGGTAGTTATATAATCACGTATAGGTGTTTAAAAATCTTGTTTTCGGCCTATTTCGAGAATTATCAGAGAATGTGAACATGCTTTGTGTTATTAATTGATCCTCCTCGCTATGTGGAGTGTTTGCATGCTTAATTACTGTTTATTTGAAGCATGTTGAGCCTTAGATTAGGTTTGACTAGGACTTGCCTTAGAAATACATTATTCGGAATCCGATAGGCCTTAGTTTTGCCCCGACGTCGCTCGGCCGACTTAGATCCCTGTAGACTGGTGTAGCAGACTTGAGTCTGATAGTTTGGGCCTTAGCTAGGCGATACGCTTGCTCCGACGATAGTTATCCTTATTTCCCCGATGTTACGGCTTCACGAGTTAAGTCGGCGACACTAGTTCTGTTTCGCGATTTGAATTTGATTTTTGATTCGGTTCCAAGGACTTACAGTGATTGGCTAAGTGTGGACGGCGTTCCACGGACATTTATGAGCATGACTCGATTGGGACTCTTTCAACAGCTACATTGGCACCTTTATAGAGCATCCGGTTAGAGTTCCGGCCTCTATTTCCCAGATACTTATATAGCGCATCCGGTTAGAGTTTCGGCCTCTATTGCCCATATACTTATATAGAACATCCGGTTAGAGTTCCGACCTCTATTGCCCAGATACTTATATAGAGCATCCGGTTAGTGTTCCGGCCTCTATTACCCAGATACTTATATAGAGCATCCGGTTAGAGTTTCGGCCTATATTGCCCAAATACTTATATAGAGCATCCGGTTAGAGTTTCGGCCTCTATTGTCCATATACTTATATAGAGCATCCGGTTAGAGTTCCGGCCTCTATTGCCCAGATACCTATACAGAGCATCCGGTTAGAGTTCCGGCCTCAGATAATTGATACTTGTGATTGGTTACTTGGGTACTTCTGGTGAGCATCCGGTTCGAGGTTCGGCCTGCGTACTGTCAGATTCTACTAATTGGGGTTGAGATTCTGGTTCGGTTTTCTCCGTTTTTGGGTTCTTATATGCAATTCTCTTTAGTTATAATTATTCTGTGTACTCGTCGGGCTTATGGGGGTCCGTTCGGGTTTTTATTAAACTTGCGCACGAGTGTAACTTCTGGGCTTATGGGGGTCCAGTTAGGTGTAGTTAGCTTATAGATTACTTTAGTTAGTTCTTTCTACACTCGTGTGCATTCCATTGTTAGTTAGACTTTCGTTCTTGACTTCGGTTTGTGTTATTCCTTCTTTTCATATTGCCTTTACTTTTCAAGTT
>JAJOOO010009903.1:0-45734 GCA_029582685.1 Solanum piurae | reverse complement strand
CCCCCCCCCAGTCTCATTCTTCCCTTGATTCACGATCCTTGCAGCTGAATTAATCCCCTATGTGTCGGGACCTGAACCGTGGTGGTGCTCTTCTACAGCTTCTTCTACATAGGCTCCTCCACTTCTGGAATTGAAAAAGGAAGTTTTTCTAAGCCCGAACAAGATCAAAAGAACTGATCGCCCCTGAACTACTGAATGGGGTTTAGGGCACACTGAGTGGCGCAGCACCCCAGGACCAAAACTACATAGCAATTTTTTTAGGCGCACTGCTGTTGCGGTGCGCCAACCCCTGCCCAAAAAACCCGACGAATTAACTTTCTCACTTTCTAACCCCAATTTGCCTAGAATCGAATGGTTTTTTCTCAACTTACTTAGATTCGAATACCCAACATTAGTACACGATCTACTCAAAACAACTACCACTTATCTCAAGAATCCATCAAAACCTCAACAATCAAGATTGCGAATAAAACTTCAAGAAAACCCATCAAGAACTCAAATTCTTCATCTTCAAGAACAAAATTGCACTGAAAATAACATGATTGATGTGTGGGTGAACGAACCCAACCCTATGACAACTCACATACCTCTTAGGGATTAAACCCTTGGCAAAACAACCTTCGATTCGCAAGAAAACTTGATGAACGCCTTGACTTTATTCCTTTTCTCCGCTTCTTGAACTCTTCTCAAAACCCTAAGTGTATATGGGATTTGTAAAACTGATCCAAATCAGATTCGACCCCAAAATAATACCGAAAATGATTTAAATCTGATGGGGCTTGAAAAGACTAAAATACCCCAAATATTTTTGGGTAACTTTCCTTAACTGGACATGCTAACTTCAAATGGACATATCTCCTTCATACGAGCTCAAAATTTAGCAAACTCAGTGGCGTTGGAAAGAGGATTCCAAGACCTTTAATTTGATATCTTATGGGCCACCTAACTCATCATGTACTGAAAGTTATGGTCGTTTGAAGTTGACCAAAAACTCACATCATAAGCTTAACTTGAACAAAACTCAAATTGGCTCTTTCCAAATTAATTCTTTCTATATTAAGCTCTTTCTAAGGCGGGATGTTACACATGTCTTCTTTTTTATCATTTCAAGCTTATCATTTCAGTTTGAAGTTGACCAAAAACTCACATCATAAGCTTATCATTTCAGTTTCCCCTTGCATGCTCTTACATTCAATGTACTGGCGCCAATTGGCGGGCATCGTTTCATGATGCAGATACAGGTGTTCAGGGTTATCAACTGGCGCTCCGTTGATACCACTTGCAGTTCTAGTTAGCTTTGGTGAGCCTCCTTTTTTTCAGAGGGTTCCACATTTACTTTTCAGTTTGTTAGGATGTTGTGGGTCTTGTCCTGACTTCCATCATCGTATTTAGAAGCTTCATAGACAATAGTATTTTGAGGAGTCTTTTTTATTTTCCTTGTTAATGTTTTAAGACTTGAGTTGCCTCCTTTTGGATAGTTGAATATTTTCAAACTTTCTGAGTTATTTGTTTTGAGACAATTGAATATATCTTTGCATTTGAGTTCCTATGTTGTTGAGTGAGTCTTCCGCAGAGTATTGAGCCAGGCAAGGGCTCACTTGGGGACCAGCGATGGTTCTCAAGTGCCGGCCACATCCAGAGTGTAGGCTCGGGGCGTGACAATACTACTCTTAACAACTATGGAAACATGCTGAAATAGAGGAAGAAATCAAAGCTAGATGGACACTCGCACGTTCACAATTCTACATGTTTTCAAACTATCAAAACTTATTAAAAGATGAAGGATGAGGTTCCCATGTATCACAAATAGGTACGAGAATGACGATTCCTCAACTTAACAAGGTAAGTAAAGGAAAACAAGTGCACAGGCTGAACTAGGCAAACAGTAAAGCAACCCAATGACTAGAAATGATGTCAACCAAACTTAAGATTCAACAAATAACTCTTTTAACACGAATTGAGACCATTCAAAGCAATCATGTCGAGGCTAATTAATTAATATTAATCTTAAATGATTATCACTCCAGCCAAACCCACCCTAATCATATTCACATTAAGTAACATAAACATATAATGAATGGATACATTCTAATAAATGCACAAAAGAGGCCAAATGAGCAGAGGCACTTCACTAGTTGGAAATGGTGTCATTGGATTCAAAATGTAACATATATAGCCAAGAAAATCTGAATCTCGAGAAGTAGGCAAAATAAAGGCATGAAAATGGCTCACATGTCATTCAAGGCAGTAAAACAACCAAAAAAAAAATAAGAAACATAGAAAAGCTAAACCATTCGAATGAAAATGCAATCACACCACATACAATTTACCATATCAGTTGATTTTGAAATCTTAGACCTATCTCAATAACAACATCAGCAATAACAAACTAAATGAGAAACAACTGATACTTGAAGGCTGTGTAAACATCAAAAGGCAGATTCGACATTCATAAAATAAATGAGGAAAAGAACTAAATAAACTCAAATTTGTGTAATACACCTTTTAAACAAAAATTAATTCATTTTTACAGTTTGTTGGTTGATTTGTTTCTATTGCATTACTTGCTTAATTAATAATAGATACAAGTTTAATTCAATCTATAGATCACTCTCTGTTGGTTTCATTAGTTACTTGTTTAAATTCATTTTTAATCTACTCTTCTAATTCAACTTTAATATTGTGTAATAGACTTTTAATACAAGTTTAATTCATTTTGCAGTTTGTTGGTTGATTTGTTAAGATTCCCCTCTTTCTTTACAAAAAAAAAAGATGCATGCCCCTTTCCTTACAGTCAACCCCTTTCCTTACAGTCAAGTGGCTTTGCGGAATAATGATTGATTTTACTGTATCCATCATAGCCCACCTCATCTACCTATTGTCGGAGGTCAATTGTTGCTCCCTCTCTCGAGATTGCAATCCCTATCAAGTCGGGAAAGAATGAGTAAATTACTTGCTTAATTTATAATAGATACAAGTTTAATTCAATTTATAGATCACTCTCTCTTCTTTTCATTAGTAACTTGTTTAAACTCTTTCTTAATTCACTCTTCTGATTCAACTTTAATATTGTGTAATACAAGTTTGATTCATTTTGCAATTTGTTGGTTGATTGGATTACTTGCTTAATTCATAATAGATACAAGTTTAATTCAATCTATAAATCACTCTCTGGTCTTTTCATTAGTTACTTGTTTAAATTCTTTCTTAATTCTCTCTTCTTATTCAACTTTAATATTGTGTAATACAAGTTTGATTCATTTTGCAGTTTGTTTGTTGATTGGATTACTTGTTTAATTCAAAATAGATATAAGTTTAATTTTGTCTATAGACCGCTCTATGGTCTTTTCGTTAGTTACTTGTTTAATTCGTGCTTAATTCTCTTTTTAAAAATTTAACTTGAGTAATACATTTATAATAATGTGCAAGAAAAAATATGATTAATCTGGTTGTGCTGCTTTACTTCAATGGACGATGGGATTCTAGCAACAAATATATTAATTACTTGGTAGATGGTGTGTTGATAAATACATAATCAATGTTTGTCACCCTCGTTTCTATGATTGCTGCTCAATTGTCAGTAGACACATCAACAAGTGAATTGAAATCAAATATAAAATTAATGAATTGTCTCCTCTATTTCATATTCATAATGATATGGGGGTAAAAGTATATGTTGAAACCAAAAAGGAACATCGAGATATGACAAGATACCCTTTGTGTATCACAACAACTGAATCAATCATTTTGGAGATTAATTCCGCCCTCATTCCACTATTATGTCCAGACACTCCAAAGGATATGAGGGTTATACACAATTCATACTTCTCTAATACATTTAATGATATTGGTGATGCAATAGAGTTAATTGACTTTGGATCATGTGAGGAAGTTGATGAGCTAGAAGAATTAGAACCAGACATCATTGTTAATCTCAATCACTCTTTATTGAGAAAAATCAAGTGTATAAGAATAATATGTCCTCACATGTGCACTAAAAAACACTTCATTCTTCACCATTTTCAATCCAAGGCATCAAGATCAATCAGGTAAGACCTAAATTCAAGTTACTTTAAATTATTGATTGTATATTAATTTTTTTCCAACAGCTATTTGATACAGTGCCTAGAAGAAAATTGTAGTTTACAAGCTTCAAGCTTGAAAAAATCTCAAATATTCAAGATTAGAGATTTTGAAAGCGAACACACATGTTTGTTGCTACATAATTCACTATTGGAAAGACAAGCAACCAAGAGTGTTGTGGGGAGTATTATTGTAGGTAAATGTGTTGAATTAGACGTTATTTACACTCCAAACGATATACAAAATGACATGTTAGTTGAATATAGTGTGCGACTCACATATATGGAGACTTGGAGAGCTAAAGAAGCAACTCTTGAATTAGTCTGGATTGATCCAATTCAATCATATACAAAGTTGCCAAGCTACTTTCACATACTAGAGGAAACTTACCCTGGTTCTCATATAAGATTGCACAAATAAATTCATTTTAATACATAGTGCAAAAATTCAATATAAAAAGCACTAGTATCATATTCGAAAGTCTCACATGTTGCATCTAAGGTATTAGTTGTTAGTAGTGTCCCTTTGTATGCTCCTTTTAAGAAAGTTCCATCAACAACTACCATTGGTTTACAATATTCCCATCCTTTTATCGATGTAAACAAAGCTACAAACGCATATAGGAAATGGTCTAATTTGTGCAATCTTATATGAGAACCAGGGTAAGTTGCCTCTAGTATGTGAAAGTAGCTTGGCAACTTTGCTTATGATTGAATTGGATCACCCCAAACTAATTCAAGAGCTACTTCTTTAGCTCTCAAAGCTTGCATATATGTGAGTCGCACACCATATTCATATATCATGTCATTTTGTATGTCTTTTGATGTGTAAATAGCATCTGGTTCAACATATTTACCCACAATAATACTCCCAACAACACTCTTCGTTGCTTATCTTTTTGATAATGAATTATGTAGCAACAAGCATGTGTGTAATCTATAATCTTGAACATTTGAGATTTTTTCAAGCTTGAAGCTTGTAAACTCCAACTACAGTTTTCTCCTAAGCACTGTATCAAATAGCTGTTGAAAAAAAAATTAATATACAACTAATAATTTTAAGAATTGAATTTAGGTCTTATCTAGTTGAGCTTGATCTTGATGTCTTGAATTGAAAATGTTTAAGAATGAAATGTTTTTTTAGTGCACGGGTGAGGACATATTTATTCTTATACACTTGATCTTTGTCAAATAAAGAATGATTGGGAGTAACAATGATGTCTGGTTATAATTCTTCTAACTCATCAACTTTCTCACATGATCCAAAGCCAATTAACCCAATTGCATTATCAATACCATTAAATGTATTAGAGAAGTACAAATTGTGTGTAACCCTCATATCTTCTGAAGTGTCTGAACATAATAGTGGAACGAGGGCGAAATCAATCTCCAAATTGACTGAATTTCAATTGTTATGACATACAAAGGATATATTGTCATATCTCAATGTTCCTTTTTGGTTTCAACATATACTTTTACCCCATATCATTATAAATATGAAATGGAGAAGACCGTTCATTAATTTTATATTTGATTTCTACTTTACTTGTTGATGTGTTTATTGACAACTGAGCAACAATCAAAGAAACAAGGGTGGCAAATGTTGATTCCGTATTTATCAACACACGATCTACCAAGTAATTAATATATTTGTTGCTAGAATTCCACCGTTCATTGAAGTAAAGCAGCACAACGAGATTAGTCATATATTTTCTTGCACATTATTAAAAATGTATTACACAAGTGGAATTTGTAAAAAGAGAATTAAGCATTAATTAAACAAGTAACTAATGAAAAGACCAAAGAGCAGTCTATAAACAAAATTAAACTTGTATCTATTATGAATTAAACAAGTAATCCAATCATAACAAATCAATAAACAAACTGCAAAATAAATTAAACTTGTATTAAAAGTGTATTACACAATATTAAAGTTGAATCAAAAGAGAGAATTATGGAAGTATTTAAACAAGTAACTAATGAAAAGACCAGAGAATGATCTATAGATTGAATAAAACTTGTATCTATTATGAATTAAGCAAGTAATTCAATCATAACAAATCAACCAACACACTGCAACATGAATTAAACTTGTATTAAAAGTAAATCATACAATATTAAAGTTAAATCAGAAGAGTGAATTAAGAAAGAATTTAAACAAGTAACTAATAAAAAAACTAGAGAGTGGTCTATAGACTAAATTAAACTTGTATCTATTATGAATTAAACAAGTATTCAATAGTAACAAATCAATCTAACAAACTTCAAAATGAATTAAACTTCTATTTTAAAGGGGTATTACACAAACTAAAGTTGAATCAAAAGAAAGAGAATTAAGCATGAATTAAACAAGTAACTAATGACATGCAATCGAATTCAAACCTTTAAAGCTTTCAAAACTTCAAACTCTCTACTCGAAATTGATCATTGAATACACATCGGTGAAGGTAAGTATAATTGTCATTGTGAAGAAAATTGCGAGTAAGAAGCGGCGAGAAAAAATCGCCAATGAGAAGCCTTGAGAGAAAATTGTCAGTGAGAAGTCGCGAGAGAATCATTGGGAGAGAAAGATGGAAAAAATAAGGATGAAGTCAATTTAATTCAACCAAATTTCTATACACAGTTAAAAGAATAATACTGCCAAATATCGTAAATATTTTTTAAATAGTGCACACGTTAGTGATTTACCCATTTAAACAATGGGTTAAATTACAAGCCTTGTTGTTGTCTGCATCAATTATTTGGGCTTTATTATACACAACTTCGGCTGCCATAAAGTTCCCCTTTTGTGTATACACCCAGCCCCAATTGCCCTGTAAACAATTGTACAGTCTAAATTTTCATTTCTAGTTGGTAATGTAGTCCCTTTTTATACATGGTAAAGTGAATAAGAAAGACATGTTACCTATATTGCAGCAACATTACACACAAGTAGTGTCCCATGAAGGAGAGAAATTTGAAGGAAAAGGGACCTTGTAAGCTTATACTACGAACCCTTCCCTTTCGATAACACAGAGTGATTTTGCTACACTTGAGAAGGCCTTGAACTTGGTTAATTGCAGGGTGCAATATTAGTTTTCTCAATTTCTTTGGACTCATATTTACTCTTGTAACTTTCTGTATTAATGTTATCTTTCTTATTATATATCAATCAATCAGTTTGATAACTAGAACTTAATAGAAATAAGAAACAAACCCCAAAATCTAGGAGGAAGAGGATGGCACAGAAAGAGAAAAGGATGTACTTACTTGTCGATATCTCTGGATCTCGTAACAGTGAGCGCGTTGAACAAGAATAAAGGTTAAAGCTTAGAGTCTAGTTCATCCAGCAACAAATCACCATTGAAGCTGATGAGTCACCTCTCTCTCTCTCTCTCTAAAGAAGAAAGGTTTTCCCAAAAGGGTGATTTTGTGAAATATAAAGAGGTTTGGGTGGCAAATCTAAAATGTTGTCTAATTTTAGGTTTGTCACCGAAATAAAAAATATTTACATAATTTTATTACGTATATGATTCCCTTTATCCTAATCCTAATAGGTTTCTAAATCAAAAACTTTAATTATAAAACCTTGCCTCGTCTTTCTTTCTATATTCAAAGTTCTTGCTTGACACTTCTGAAATTAAGTGTTTTTTCATATAAATTTTTAATCCGCGTGGAAAAAAATTTTGAAATGATGTAAATTGATCCTTATGTTGTTTTAATTTTCTTAGTCATGTTCTTATATTTCATCATAATGTTATTCATTTACAATCACTGCATTTGCATTCTTCAGATGATGTCTTACGAATTGTGGCAACTGAAAGAGTTCGGGTAACCCATGTCCAATGGAAAAATCAGCTATCGAAGTAGTGATAGATTCTTTTGATGATGAGGAAGGAACAAGGTCCGAGCCAATTAGAATTGAAGGCATAAACAATGATTGTTGTATCTGCTTTAAAAAAAATTGAACAAGAGGATACATGTGTTTGACGATACTTAATGCTTACGGTCATAGGTTTCATTTTGCTTGTATTATTCCTTGGTTGGATGAAAACAAGACAAGATCCATGTGTCGGACTCATGTTAGTGTCGTGAAAGGTACTCCGAAGGATGATACTCGTTCCTAAATATTTATCAACTAGAAAACTTGGCCGCGCAAAGCAATTGTGTTTGAATCAATTATTTTTTCTGTCAATTTTATATTCGTTGTATTATATTAGAACTTTTTTTCTCTTTCCTGAAACTTGAGTTTGGTTGCGCATGAAATTGGGCAATTTCTCTTATTTGATATGAGGCGACATCGGTTATCAGGGAGCAGATTTGAGGTATCTAATGGTAATCTTTCAACTAAAATGTGATAGAAAGTTGGAGTAAGCTAGGTTGCATTAATCACTAAGGTCTTTTACAATTTGATGTCAGATGGTTTTGATTGGGGATCAAACAGTTATACCCTAGTCTTTCTTATTATCGTTACTTGGCTAAGTGGCTAAGTGTTACGTATTATTTCCATTGTTTAATCTCCAAAGCAAGCAACAATGTGAAGAAAAAATGAATAGTATCCTCTCAGAGGTAGATGTTAATGGGATATCATAATTATGTTATCTGGTGGGGGTGCCCTTGGGGCACATGAGTACTCCAATGAAATATAAACTCAAATCAGCAGACACAGCGTATTTGGTAATGGATATATAGGAAAGAAGTGATCCTTGACCCGTGGACTTCCCATCAAACAAATTGAAACAATGAAAGTATTAAAAAAAGAACATACTTCCTTTGAACAACATTATTCTCTTTAAAAAAGATGTATTCAACAAAAATTTGAATCAATCGAACTAATAGATTTCAAATTATAGAAGGTTAAATCAACAACAACCAAAAAAAAAGAGTAGAATTCATTTCCAAACTTTGCCACAAGATCTCATCTACATCATAATTTACATAGTCCACAAACTTTTATTTATTTATTTATTTCACCTAATTTGAATGACTCACATATTTCACACCTATCTATCCAATATCCCACATATCACTAACTACTTGACACCAATCAACAAGCCAATTGATCTTTGAAAGTAGATATCTCCTCAAATATTGGTAGTCTTCTTGATTTAGGAGGAGCCCATTCATTTATAAGATGTTCAAGCCCATTCATAAAGTCATCAGCCAAATTTATGCCTGGAAGGTTTTGCAAAAATGGTGGTGGTTGTCTCGAGTCCAATTCCACTAGCAATTCTTCCACACGATTCCTTGTTTTCGGATCTTCAGAACCCGAATAATTACCTCTCCAAACATTTTCAAGAATATTACGAGCCTCATCGTATCGAGCTTGCCTTATTAAACAATGGGTCAAATTACATGCCTTGTTGCTGTCTGCATCAATTATTTGGGCTTTCTTATACACAACTTCCGCTGCCATAAAGTTCCCCTTTTGCGTATAGGCCCAGCCCAAATTGCCCTGTAACAGTTGTACAGTCTAAATTTTCGTAGCCCGTAATTACAAAACATAGCGATAATTTATGTATTTACGAAATCTAGCGGAATACATTATATTTACGCATAGTGTATATATGCTATTGTATTTTTATTATGTAACATTTTGTATTTTATGTACTACTTATATTTGTATTATCACTAGAAAATATATGGCTTTTACAGCTTATTGAGACGAATGCGTATAACTAAAGGAAATGACATATTTTATGTGGCTAGCATGTCTAATTGAAACATTTTATTAGGAGTTGAGGTATTCAATATAGTGAAACATTAATTGGCTCGAGTGTACGTCTAAATGGAAAATATATATCCTGACAAGATTAAGGGGTTGGTTATGTATTAAGCCAATATCTTAATATTAAATAAGATAATAATAGGTGTGATTAATTACCAGAATTCTTGCTGTCTCTTGCCTAACAGAAACTTGAAACTTCTTGCCATGTGAACGAGCAGTTTTTGAAGGTTTACCATTGAAGACCTGCCCTTGGTATATCTGTCTCAACTTTTGTTTCAAAAGTGCTATTTGTTCATCTACTTTTCCACATTTCTACATACATGTAAAATACATTATAATTAGTCCACATAATTAATAGTTATGGTACACGTATGTAGGTAATTGTTATAGTATCATCTTATACATATCTATGAGTAAAATCCACCAATTGTCACATGAATTTTTTTCCTTCACCGCAATAAAAATAACTTTTAGCAGCAATAAATATGCACGTTAATTAACAAAGATGGTTATTAAAACATTTACTTAGTCACCAAACTTTTGCACAAATACTTATAATATGTATTCATTTTAAATATCACTATATGATGTGTCGACAATATAATGTAAGTGAAATAATGATAGAGGTTGGATGAAGCACATATACTTAATACTTTGTGTACCGTCCAAAGTTGCACCGTGTTAGTAAAATGTTCAATCTCCATATGTGCCCTTTTTTCCTATGTAATTTCCTTTTTTTGGTTTATTGTCAAGTATCCAAAATGAGAAAAAAAACAAGTCAAATAATGTAACATATACACCATATTAAAAACAGAAAAAACTGTAACTTTTAGTGAGTGTTTTCTAAGGACTTAGAAGAAGAACATGAAATAGGAGGGGCAGAAGTCAAATCCTTTGAGTTAATGACTTGAAAATTTATTGAATATATACAGATTATTAATTAAGAATTAAATAGCTTAAAAATATTAAAATCTTTAGAATTTATAAACTTCAAATTTTGAAACTATGAGTTGAACTTATCGAGTTGAATTAGGCTCAAAATTTATTTTCGTTCACAGTAAGTTCACATCATTAGGGTAGGGGGGAAGAGAAATAGTAATGATCATATACATACCTTGAAAAGATCTAGAAGAACATTATCAAGGGATTCTTGAGCATGTTTGGAGCAGAGACATCTAAAAGAATTAATAGCTTCAATAGCCTCTTCACTTCTATCAAGTTGTTTCATGACTATAGCCATATCTTTAAGGGCACTATCCACTCTATCTCCTCCATTTATTGCCTTCCAAAACCATACTATTGCTGCTTCTGGCTCCTTCTCAACTATCTGAAATACATGAATGTCCATATGTTTGAATCGATTTTTACTTTCATAACCAACATTGGACCTATATGCTAGTATTGTATTTAACTTTCAATTAATCACGAAAGCGGAGAAAAAGAAGTTGATCTAATGATATAATTTTAGAGTTACTAATTGAGATCTAAGATTTAGAGTGGATGAATTAATTCGAAATGAGTGAATTTACCTGAGCATATTTGGCCCTAACATAAGGTCCATCACCTGAAGGAACCTTATGAACAACATGAAACAATACTTCCTTCTTCATTATTCTCTCTTTATAAATGCAAATCTTTCTAATTATAAAAGTTGTTAGCTAGTATCATATACTCTAATATATAAGATGAATATTGAAATTTGAAGAGAAAATTCAGTTGAATTTGAAGATAGACAAATTCATGAATAGTGATGCATAATTGGTTGAACCTGGACGAATATCCGTCTCTATTACATAACTGTTATTTCTTTTTGGTGCAAACATACATGCCCCACCTGCTTTAATTTTCCTTATCTTCTAATTCCTTTCATTTATTTATATTATATATATACATATATACCATAGTGCTTGTAAGGGTGTCCTATTGAAAAAATCAAGGTTTATTAAGTACGCAATCGCGATGGTCTTCTTATAAAAAATAACAAGATAAACATTTAATAAAAACTTACGGCATCTAGTGTTTACCTCAGGGTATATCAATTTACAATAATTATATAATTTTATGAGATAAAATTGAACAAAAAAGGGTCAAATAAGCATTTGTACTGATAGTTTAATTAAATATACTATTGCTCTACTTTCGAGCTAAATATACCCCTCCTAATATATTTTGACACAGATTTGCCCTTATAACTAACAGACGGATACATGAACAACCAAGATTAAAAGAACTCGTCCAATTTAAACTATATCCTGGTCTCAATTGTAGGCTAACCCGAACACAGCTCCTCACTCCTGTTCAATCAAGTCTTTGTCATGGACATGGGGTCGTTTAGTAGCTGGATAGAGTTATGTAGATATTTGTAATATGAGTATTAGTTATGCTGGGTTTAGTTAAATATGTACGAATTATTGGATGGGTGCTTTTAATCCCGGCCATCCACATGTCCATTTGTTAGTTATAAGAGCAAATCAACATCAAAATATAATGAAAAGAATATATTTAGCCCGAAAATAGATATTTAAATTATTTTGAGTAGTAGATAGATATATTTAGCCCTTTTCCATAAATTGAATGTCTTAATCTATTAATACGGTATAAACACTAGATGAGAGTGAAAAAAGTATTTTCCTTAATCCCATTTCACAGCATCTCCTTCCTCCAAATTCAAAACAAGTTGCCTTAGAATTGGAATGCCGTTTACTAATAAACAGATATTCAATAGGAACCAATATAAGACGTCAACGGGTATATAATATATACTCATTGGTTACTTATTCATTAAATTAGTTTGTGAAAAGCTAAAAATATAACTATGTTGTTCATTTCCCCATGTCAGCAGCTTTTCATCTTTTTTACCAATTTGTCCCTTAAAGGAGTTATGAACCTGGTCATGTTATGCAAGATAATTAACTTGACCAAAACATGGAATGGGAGTTTTGGCATTTTATCCAGTCTATCTTCTAAACTAATCTAGAGCTGGGCGGGTTAAGCTCAATCCACCCCGCCCCACGTCACCCCATCCCTACACCAGTACAGTACCAAAGGTAAAAAAAAGAATCAAAATCTCAGAAAAAGACAAAAGGGGAAAAAAATTAAGATATACATACATATACAGCAACGATAATATGCAACGACTGTGAGAAATTGGCAACTTGACTTTGGCTTCATTAAAAGCAAATAGAGGATATAAGCTTTTCCACATTCCACGATGCTGAAAAACAACAAAATCACTGCATATGAAACAACAACCCACAATTTCACGCTTTTCTTTCTTTAGACCTACTTTGGACAGAATAACTACCAAGCCAAGGCATCTGTGCAAAAACACAATGTGCCAATCCCCTACTAAGCCTGGTTGCCACCACCTCGAGGACGAAGGTCCATGCGTCCACGTCCACGTCCACGTCCATAACCTCTGCCTCCTCCATATCCAGAGCCTGTGTTTATGTCTATAAAACAAGGTTCAACAGAAATACAATAGAAAATTTCTGAGGAATATCATAGTTTTAAAAGAATACAAGAAAGTATCTGTGCAGGCAGTACAAAATGCAAACTCAAGGAAGTATACTTACCACGATATTCCCATCCACCGCGGCCCCCACCTCGGCCCCAGTTTGAGTAACCACCATTTCCTCGGCCCCTGTTTGAGTAACCACCATTTCCTTGGCCCCTGTTTGAGTAACCACCGTTTCCTCGGCCCCTGTTTGAGTAACCACCATTTTCTCCGCCCCGATTTGAGTAACCACCATTTTCTTCCCCCCAGTTTGAGTAACCACCATATCCTCGGCCCCGGTTTGAGTAACCACCATTTCCTCGGCCCCTGTTTGGGTAACCACCATTTCCTCGGCCCCAGTTTGAGTAACCACCATTTTCTCGACCCCGGTTTGAGTAACCACCATTTTCTCGACCCCAGTTTGAGTAACCACCATTTTCTATTAAAACAAAATTACCACATTTACATCATCGATACATTAATGAGCACATCACTTCACTGAGATCTTAAGTAACAGAAGAATACCTTGGTAGTTTCCATATCCACCTCTGCTCCAACCACGTCCCCTCCCTATACCACGACCTCGTCCTCGCCCATATGAATCTAAAATGAAGTTGTAGTGTATTCAAGACGTTACACAAATTTCCACTTAAGTCGAGTTCAATTCTGCAAATCATTTTGTTTAGTGATTTTGTCTGGTGCCTCATTACCTTCATTACCAGCATAATAGACTGCACGTGTTTGTCTTGGAGATTGTTGCTGCAGCTGGGGCAGGTAATTATTATACCGTGGCTTCATCTGTTCAACCTCAGAAGGAGCTTGATACCTATGAAAATGAAGTTGCATTTTGGGCCATGAAGAGTAAGATAATCAGTTAAGACCACATATTTTCAGTGAGAAAACACTAAAAAAATACAGTAACTACCATCAGAAAAACAATTCCAATAACGATCATTGAATAGTTAACAGGCTGCCATGTCAAACAACAGGAGCAGCATACATAGAGAAGCAGACGAAGGCAGAGAGTTACCCGGCGGAATTTTTGTTCAGCTCTTGTGTTGACAACGTGATTGAAATCACTGAAACATGGCGGGTCTGCTCCACACTATATTGCAAAGAAAACCAATTTCCAGAAATTAGTACCACATGAATGCTAGTCATGCTTAGGGATATGCACAGTGCGAGAAGAAAACATTATGAGAGTAAATCAGGGGTGAAACTTACGGCAAAAGACCCTCTTCAATAGGCTCCCATACATCTGTTATGCTTACTGAGCTGATAGCAGTGTCTTGATGAAGTATAGGCATTCTTCTCTGCAAAAGATTAAGATCATTGAGTAGAAGAAAGAATAGAAGAAGTAGAGGAAGAAAGCCATCTAGACCAGAGAAAGCTACCTTGATGATCTCTGCTATAGCAACTGCTTTGCTAATTGCCTGGCCCATTGCTTTCAAGACAATCTCTTTCCCATGCCTCTCCTGAACAAACAATTATGATTAGAACTTTGTATTTGCAACTAACAGAAAGGGCTGGTTTTATCATTGGAAAGGTTCAATTATCGAAGAAAATCATCCCACCAAAGACGGAGGGAGAAAGAAAATTTGATCTACATATAACCACTCCTTAAATCCTGTACTTGTTTAGACTAGTACATATGAGCTAACAAATTATATTAATGGTGAAATTCCATAAAGGGTGTTATATGAATGATATGTCTAACTTTCAGAAACTAACAATGTCATATAAGAGTAAATATTGAGCCTTAGAAGCACCACATATCCATAAGATGAGTGCCGCAAAGATATGGATGTTAAAACTGCCGTGTGGACACGCAAAATCATATGAGATTAGAACACCATCTAAAATGGTTTGTGATGTTCTAATTATACCCCCAAATACACATATGCCTAGATGTGACACTATGATGATTAAAAGAGTTAAAAGAGGTTATGGAGAAAAGTCTAGAAAAAATCCAATATCTCTCACAATTCCATGCTTATTTAGCTAAGAACATGACACAATGGACATAAGAATATATATAGGTGATATCATGAGGTTAAGGTTATGATATTGGTGTTATACTTGCATTAGATCCGAAGTTGACCGGGAGTCTTTTCATGGTCGACTTTTATGTAAATGTAGGGATAAGTGTAAAACTCAGAAAGACTTTGATTTAGAAAGTTCATTTTTCTTAAAAGAAAAACTACTAAATATTGGAATGAAATGACTTGAATAGAGTGAAATGAATATAGGGAAATTCATATAACCACTACAACTAATCTAGAATTCAAGTGTAGTTGATCGATTGATTGTTTACAACCACTCATGTTAGTACTTGCCAGTCATATTTTAGGCATGTGAAAGACTGATAGTGAAGTTGAAAGTTAAATTTTATCAGACAATAAGGTTTGTGAGTTTCTTGAGCCGATGGTCTATCGGAAACAACATCTCTACCCCACAAAGGTAGGGGTAAGGTTTGCGTACACCCCACCCTACTCAGACCCCACTTATGGGACTACATTGGGTGTATCGTTGTTGTTGAAAATAAGGTTTGTGAGACCAGCAAACTTCTGTCAAACAGTTTATTGCAGCTTGATTCAAGAGACGTATTTTGAATTAGCATTAGCAGAAAACTTTAAACCTCATAACTTTGGGTTACTTGATGCAACACATTAAGAAGCAATCCAACACAGGATATACTGGGAAATTCTCAAAGGTTTAGAAGAAACCAGCAGTATTCTAATCTGCATCTTAAAAAATATCCAGCAATAAAAGAAACTTCATTTTTCTTTTCCTCTACCTCTTCATTTTTTATTTGCTGCACCGTAGGATATTAACATCCATTTGACCTTGATATGCGTCAAATTAGGCGAGTAGACTGCTAGTAACGCAAAAGTTACCCTTGTATTTCACATTGCAAAGCAGAGTCACATTTGTCACATATGTGAAAACATTCACTTAATCATTTTATGGCCATGAGAAATTCACTCATAGATGTTTCACATGGTGCAAATCGACTTGTACATAAATGTACACAAGCAGCCACTATAAAACTTGCAGAGGTTTTCACTTCTCCATACTATGTCACCCTCATCACATTATTTTTTTTTTCTTTTATCGAATGTTAATTTTGTCCAGAATGTACTTCCATAAAGTCCGAAATCTATAACAAATCCTATTGAATTAAGGTTAAAATTGAAAGGTAAATGCAGTAACATAAACTACATTATATCTGTGTAAGCTCCACGTCCCATTCAAATAGATATCATAAGCACAGTAATGATCCAAACAGCAATAATCAGAATATTGCATTTGCAATAGGTCTACATTAACAGCAATAACATGAATAATCCTTTGCAACTACATTACCCGGAATTTGAAGCATAATACTGTGTATCCATTCGTTCAGCCAGATTCATCTCAAATCAAATAATTTTTTAGATTGACTATCAACTTATGCCAACGCTCTCTCTTTATTGCGGCTTAGGACTGTCAATAATACTTTTTATATAGCCGGAGTTAAGCACAATAACTGAAAATTCACATGAAGAAACAACCAGGCCTTAATAGCCAAAGGAATTCAGTATCGGATACTTGATTATGGCAAAAACAAAGTGAAACAGGCAAAAATGAAGAATGGGAAAATGGCGAGTTACCTGAAGAAGAGTATTAGCATAGTTGATGTAGTTTCGAACCAAACCCTGTGAAGTGATTCGAATCTCGTACTCATTTATGGGTGATTCTGGCTTCGGTTTTTCTACTTTTTGGTATCTATCCATTGTAAAACCCTAAAACCCTTTCTGCTTCTCTGTGTGAGTGTGAGAGAAGGGAGGAAGAAAGAAGGTGGTTCAAATAAGCTAACCCCTTAACTACAGCATGCATCACATGGATTAAAATATTTTAAACATGGAGTTTTGGGCCGACTGGAAAAATTTGGAAAAATTATAGCCCAATAACTTTTAATTATGAGAAATTTGTTTAAGCATAATTAAAAATTTATAGCTATAATTTGGAGATTTATAATTCATTGATAATGTTTGAGATGCTAAGCAAAAAATTATAGCAATTATTTTTTCTCTCCTCTGTCTCATGTGTCTCTCTCCTCTCTTTTTTTCTGCCCTTTCTCTCTCGCTCTCTTGTCCTCTCTATCTCTCTCTACCCTCTCTTTTTCTCTTTCTTCTTCTTTTCCTCTATGTATTCTGTATTTCCACCTTTTTTTATATATTTATTTGTGTTTCCACCCCTTCGTTGTTTGTATTTCTATATTTTTTGAGATATTAGGCAATTGTATTTATTGTTTTCTTATGTGCATTTAGATTGTATCTCTCTTTGTATTTTGTATTTACGCTGATCTCTCTACTTTTATATTTCTTCAGGTGTTAGGTTATAATATTTATTTTATTCATATGTGCTTTTAGATTGTATCATCTCTCTTTGTCCCTCTCTCACCCCCACTCCCACCCCTCTCCCACAATATTATGTATTTTTCACCTCTTTTTATGTATTTTTATAGTTCTTGAGGTGCTTGGTATAAGTTTTATATATTTTCACCTCTCTCACTCTAATATCACTTGTATTCATTCGTTCTTGCATCAATTATATTCAAAGCCCGTGTATCACTTGTATTAATTCTCTCTTGTATCAATTGTATTCAAAGCTCTTATATCATGTGTATTTATTCATTCTCATATCACTTATATTCAAAGTTCTTCTATCACTTGTATTTGTTCGCTCTAGTATCACTTGTATTCAAAGTTGCATATGATACATGCTAGATACACAGATTCACATATGTACCTCTTCAAAGTTCCCCACTCACTTGCCATAGATACGTAGATATACATACATAGATGCCTAGATACACATAAACATAGATATACATACTCCTAAAAGTTGCTCACTCGTCTGCAATAGATGCACAGGTACATTGATATACATATACATATACATATACATATACATAGATACACATGCTCCTCGAAGTTGTCCACTCATATTCCATATATACAAATATACATAAATCCATAGATACACATATGTATCTCCTCAAAAATACTCTCATCTGCCATAAATACAAAGATACATAGATAGACATATATAGATACATATATACACATATGTATCTCCTCAAAAATACTCTCATCTGCCATAAATACAAAGATACATAGATAGACATATATAGATACACAGATACACATATGTATCTACTCAAAGAAGCCCACTAATTTGTCATATATCTTGAAAACTATCCACTCAAATTTCCCAGAAAACAAATAAGTAGAAGACATATTTATCAAATGTGGAAATGTATATCAAAGTAAAGAAAGAAAAAGCTTAAAAGAGAGAAAATATACGATTGATACAAACATACAAAGTAAATTACAAAAAAGAAAGAGGATATAGATGGAGAGGGAGCGAGAGAGAATAAATATACAATTGATGCAAATACATAAGCAAAATACAAAAAAAGCTATAGAAGGAGAGTGGAAAGGGGAGAGAGAGGGATGAGGAGGGAGAGACAACAAATACACAATTGATATAAACTATTTTTAGGGAAAATTATATGAAATAGCAAACTATTAATTCAAATTAAATGGTATAGTCATAGTTTCTTTTATTTGTAATTCGCAGCAAACATTCCATGTTTTTTGTCATCCCATTTGTATACCGAAATATACAAATAGACCGAAATATACAAATACAGGACTCATTTGTATATCAAAATATACAAAAGCAGGACCCATTTGTATACCGAAATATACAAATGCAGGACCTATTTGTATACCGAAATATACAAATAGACCCAAATACATATTTTTTTATGTATATGTATACCAAAATATACAGATTAATAGTCATAGCAAGTTTGCTATGGAGCGCAATTATACAAACTATAGTTATAGCATACAAATATGATTTTTATGTTTGCTAAACCTAAAATTTACTCATATTTTTATCGCCTCATTTAACTAATACCCGTTGTGTGTTTTATTTTGCACGAATATCCACTTTAGTATTTAAAAGGGTGAAACAAAGAACTTTGTTCTTTAATATTCAAAACAAGTGTTTTTCTCTTTGAACCCCTACGATTTTATTGTTTACGAATTTTAATACCTAAATTTTAGGTGCACCTGTATAAATAAATCTAATAAATCTAATCTATATGTTTGTACAAACTTCAGTCTCATAGGCCCAGCATAACAATTTTTTCTTATTTTTCAAATTAATCAAAAATATATATTTCTCAAGTACACACCTCTGAAATTAACTCATAATTTCTTGATATATTCTGTCTCTTACGTATGAACTTGCATTAATTTTCACATTTCTATATAGTATTCTAGGTAGCATAAGAGGCTAGAAGCACATAACTAGTCGTCAACATGTGTGCTTCAACTGTGTGCTTCTCCTCATATACGGTTGCTTGGCTTGTTGGTTACAACAACCCATTCCATGGAAAAGGTTGCAGGTTGGAAACTAGGCCACCATGCTTTTTATTCTTGAATTTTTAATTCAACAATTTTCTCATTTATAGCTTTTTGGTGAGGCCCAATTTAATCCTCTCCTTTTTTTAATGTGTTCTCATTAATTAAAATGTATTGAAGATAACATAGAAGAAGTTAGTTAAGTAATTAATTAAATGTGATAAGAATATAACTAGTTAGTTTGTTAATACTGTTAGGAAAGTAGTTAGAAGATATTAGAGGCAGTTACTGCCATGTGTATAAGTCTAGGTCTAATCCTCATTGTATGAATCTTATCTTGAATAATGAACATAAAGAAAATTCCCAAATCTCTCAGAATTTCATCATGGTATCAGAGTTTTGAGTCAATAATTCTTTGATTCAAATTGTAAATTCGATACAACAACAATGACTTCTTCTGTTGCTGCACCAGAAATGATGGAATTGATCGAATCAAAGAGAAATCATCCTATTTATCTCCATCCATCAGACACCCCTGGATCTGTATTAACTACAGTCCAACTTACTGAATCAGAAAATTACTCGATGTGGAGTCAATCAATGATGATCAATCTTCGAGCTAAGAGTAAGCTTGGTTTTGTGCGTGGGACGTGTAAGAAGGGTGATTACACACCTGAATTAGATGAACAATGGGAAAAGTGCAATGCATTCGTGTTGGCATGGATTATGAATATTGTTTCGAAGGAGCTGCTAAGTGGGATAGTGTATGCTTCAGATGTTGCAACAGTATGGGAAGACTTGAAGGAATGATTCGATAAGGTAGATGGATCGAGGATCTATCAACTACACAAGGATATTTGCACAATTCATCAAGGTAACCTAACTGTTTCAGCTTATTTTACCAAGTTACGGTTGCTTTGGGATGAATTTGATGCATTTGGGCCCCCTCCTTCATGTAATTGTGATAGATCTAGAGTATATGTAGATCACATATAATATCTACGACTATTTGCTTTCTTAATGGGGTTGAATGAGTTGTATGGTCCTGCAAGAAGCCAAATCTTGATGATGAACCCTTTGCCCAATGTTGATAAAGCATATACGATGATAGTTTCATATGAGAGTCAGAGAATTACATCATGAATGCACACAAGAGGAGATATACTCGAGGCCACAACATTGTATGCAGGCAAGATGAGTTTTGGAAATAGAAATACAGATCATGGCGATAGGGGTGAGTATGCTAGAAGAGAAAGTTATAATGGCAAGAAGAAAGTGAACTGGAATCTATTTTGTGACCATTGCAAAATGCATGGGCACACTAAAAAACATCTGTTATAAACTTGTGGGATATCCTGAGGACTGGAAGTTTAAAATGAAGTATGATCATGCTGGTGATTATAGATCCTCCAATGCAGCAAGAGGAATGAACTCGAACAAGGGAAATGATCTAGCAAATAATGTGCAAGTTGACAAATGTAATGAGGATGCTTTTGGGTCAGTTGATGAAGGACACAAAGCTAATGCTAATGCACATGATTTCAATTCTATTAGAACAAATTTGCAGGCACTTGCTATGAAGTCAACATATACTCTAGAGCAGTATCAGAAAATATTGAGGTTTCTGGATGAAGAAGAGAAAACTGAAGAGATGGTCAATATGGCAGGTAATTTCAATGATCTTAATGCCCTCTTAGATTCTCCCAGAAGGAGTAGTTATGATGATGTTTTGAATGTTAATAATAAGTATGAAAGGTCTAGCAAACAAGGTCATTGGATTGTAGATTCTGGGGCAACATGTCACATGACTCCTAAGTCTGAAAATTTGGATAATATTAGTGATCATAACGGAGTCACGGGAAGGAGAGTTTATTTTCCTAATGGCCACACTACAATGGTTACTTATTCAGGTAGTTTCATAATACATGCTGGAGGTGTATTAAAAAATATTCTGGTTATTCCTGAAGTTAAGTATAACTTGTTGTCAGTATCTCAGTTGACTAGACAATTAAAATGTTCTGTTCATTTCTTTCCTGAGTTCTGTGTTTTTCAGGACCTCTTCAATGGAGAAGTGAAGGGGATTGGTAAGGAATTGGAAGGGCTGTATTACTTTCCTAGATGTTTTCCTCAGACAGAGGCAATTGATACCACTGCTGCTAATAACAAGTGCTTGCTGACTAAGGCAGACTCACAATCATTGAGATGGCATTACAAGATGGGTCATCCTTCATTTAGAATCTTGAAGGGACTTTAAAAAGATGCTACTCATGATGTATGTGATAATTGTCCCATATGTCCAATAGCTAAGCAAATCAGGCTTCCATTTCCCAAAAGTATATCTAAAACAAATGCTATTTTTGATCTAATACATCTTGATGTATGGGGACCTTACAGAACTGTTACTCATAATGGTTTTAGATTTTTCCTGACTGTTGTGGATGATAATTCAAGAATGGTTTGGTTGTTTTTACTGAAATTCAAAAGTGATGTTGTTGTTACCTTGAAATCATTTTTTGCTCTAGTTCAGACTCAGTTCAACAAGCAAGTTAAAAGAGTAAGATCCGACAATGGTACATAATTTTTTAACAGAGAATGTAATGCATTATTTTCATCTTTGGGAATCATCCATGAGAGTAGTTGTCCACACACTCCACAATAAAATGGAGTTGTGGAGAGGAAGCATAGACACATGAAGTCCGGATGCATTAACAACTGAGATAATTTGGATAACCAATTTGTTCAAGGAACTAAAGATGGATGTACATGAACCAACTATAATACATTGTGACAGCAAAGCAGCTATGCAAATAACAGCAAATCCTGTATTTCATGAGAGGACGAAGCATATCGAGATTGATTGTCATTTCATACGAGAAAGGATGCAGCAAAGATTAATAAAGACAAGTTATATCAACACCAAGGAGCAGCAGGCTGATCTGTTGACAAAGGCATTAGGGAGGTCTCAACATGAATTTTTGTTGGCCAAGCTAGGAGTATTGAATGTTTTCAAAACATCCAGCTTGAGGGGGAATATTGAAGATAGCATAGAAGAAGTTAGTTAAGTAATTAATTAAATGTGATAAGAATATAATTAGTTAGTTTGTTAATATTGTTAGGAAAGTAGTTAGAAGAACTATTTTCTTCAAGATATATATTAAAGTTAATTAAGTAAAAGTATCTTACTTTATAGCCCCGTCCCAAACTAAAAAAGAAATTGACATACTACAAGAAGGTGAATTCATGGAACTGAAGAGTACATAACAAAATAAAATTGAATTACACTTTCTATGTTTTAAAAATAAAACTTTTCATGAAATGAAAATCCAGCAAATTGAAGTAAAAATATGGTGTAGTGTAGTTTTTGTAGTAGTTAATACTCTTCTTCAATGTTTGTTATTTAACTTGAAATAAGAAATGTATAGGTGCCTCTTTTGCTCTTTAACTTATGTTTTAGTAGTTATGTGAGAAAGACTTTAAGAAAAATTAAGGAAAACACTATTTCAAATATGAAATAAAAAAGATAATCTCAAGTAGGCATTTCATGAAATAAAAAATAATGAGCTTATATAAACAAAATTGAGGAATCTATAAAGAAAAAAAATATAAATAGTTCTCTGTGCAATAGTTTTTTTTAACCTTTGTTAGTAGTTAGTATTATTACACACAAAGTTACAATAACTAATTTGCATCTAAGCAAAAATACGTACTTCCAATAGTAAAAAGTTATAAGAATTCAAACTAAAGAAGTTACATGGAGAATAAAGACACACACATCTTCCTTGGAACCTTATCATAAGACAATAGATAAAAATAAGAATACAAAATCAATGCCACTTTTTTGACCTCTTGTCTGACTCCCTCTTTGACAAACTAATCAACATTCAAGAGTCTTTTTCATCGTGTCAAGTTAAAGCATGAATTTGATAATATAATAATACTACAAAGAACAATGAAATATAAAGAATAATCTTGAGTTGAAATTTCATGAAATAAAAAACTTGTGAATTTATTTTGTCATTAAAAATAGAGAGATATCATAAAATATCTTAAATTTTATAATTTAGTAGTTGGAGGTTATGAATATGAAAACTTAAAAGTTATAGAATTAATGATATTATAAAAAAAATGAAGTGTAATAGATTTACGTTATGGAGGTTAAACTTAAAAATTAAAAGAAAATTAAAAAAAAAACACAAATAAAGTAGATAAAAGAAATGCATTTATATTATACAAAGATATAATTTTTTTGAATTGAATAAATAAAAATAAAAGTAAAAAAAGAACAAAGAAAGGAAAAAATTATAAAATAAATAAATAAAAATCATAAAATTTAACTATCGTGAATAGTTTGTTGAGATTCTTTTTAGATCAAATGGAAAAAATTGTAATAATTGATGAGAATTTGAGAAATATTATAGGAAAAGAGAATAATAACTTTAATGATAAAATAAATTAAATATGGCTATTGATGAAAATATAAATAAATATGATTATTTTTAATGATATTTTATTTTTTAGGTGAATTTTTTGGTATTTTAAAATTAGAAAAAAGGCAAAGAAAAGATAAATTGGATTGAAATCCTTAGAGAGGGTCACATCACCGTTTTTATATTCAACTTTATTATTATATATAAAATTTGTAATAAATTAAATATTTCTTTTTTACAGTAAAATAATTAGTTTAAATGAAAGAAAAAAATATAAATATAAATATAAATAAAGGTCATAGAGAAATGTCACATATTATACAAGAAAATACAAAGAAATCATACCTTTAACATTTAATTCTGGATACATATCATGAAAAATCCCCTGGATACATATTTAGAAAATTTATTTTTCATGTAATTAAGTACACATATTTATGCAATTTAAATATGGAACATCTCCATCTTACCTTTTTCTATAATATCATCTACTTTTTTTTTAAAGGTTGTCCAAATTAAAAATCGTAAATCTCTATTTATTCACCTGAAAAATAATAATTATGTTAGCATATTTTTATAAAATCTTTACATTACAAATAAAAATATAAAAAAATGAAGGATGAATAATAATTATTTAAAAAGCCATGTGAAAGGAGTTACAGAAGAAAAATAATATTTAAATGAGCAAGGAAAATGACTAAAAGAAGGGAGAGGAGGAAAGTAAAACAAAAATAAAGTAAAATGAAGCTTTCAGTGGTAGTTTTTATGGACTTGAAATAGCTTTAAAGTATAATTAAAAGGTAAGAAATTAATTAGAAATTGACTTTTAATATTGCCACGTTTATAGACGTTTTAAAACGACAGTATCATTTATCTTGTGCATTTAATTGTTTTTTTTTAATTCTTTGTAATAAAAATGAAGAAAAAATGCTAAGAAAATCAACAAAATCTGAGAAAATATATAAATTCATTTCCTGATCAATGAGGCATGCTACATCATCGGACTTATGTTCCTCCTTTATATATATATAGATTTAGTGTTAATTAAAAAGGAATATTTCGTATTACGTAAATATATTTCGTATTACGTAAATTTCATATTTTAGTTATTCCATCTTCTATCCTACATAAATAAAATAAAATTAAATGTCATCAAAAATATTTTATTTTATATCGTTAATATTAATATATTATTATTATTATTTAAGAAAACCTTATTTACATAAGCAATTTTTTACTATAAGAAAACATACCAAATAGGTACTACTTAGTAAGTAATCCGTTTAATTATTTTATTTCTCCATCTTTTTATGTGTAAATCACTTTTTATTTTTAATGTTAATGCTACATCATCAATATTATTAGTAGAAAAGAGCATATGCCATTGAATTTAAAAAATTAAAAGTGACACAAATAAGACTCTTCAAATTTTATCTGTGCCACATAAATTGGGACAGAGAGAATAACATATTATTTAAAAATTATGTTAATTTTATAAGTCACAATAATTAACCACTTAATTTTTTAGAAAATATATATTAAAAAATTGTGTAACTCTCCAAATTTCATCTGTGCCACATAAATTACGAGAAATTAAGTAAGAGGAACTTTCGCATATAGCCACTCAAAATAGCTTAATTACGCTCCGTAGCTATATTTTGTTAATTACGATTCGTAGCTACATGTTATAGGGAAGAGAGTGGCGAGCGAGACTGGGAGAGGGAGGAGAGAGGCGAGCGAGAGAGGGGAGAGAGTGGGAGAGAAGTGAATTGTATATGTATGTCGTTAGATAATTGTATATTATACATATGTATTTGTATATCTAGCGAGTGAGATTGGGAGAGGGAGGAGAGATGCGAGCGAAAGAGGGCAATAATTTGTATAATTCGCATCTCGTTTGTATAATTCGCAGGTACGTTTGTATAATTCATATGCTTTTGTATCATTGAGTAATATAAAGTCTGAAATTATTCAAATGTGATAAAACTCGAAATAACGAATTGATACAAACATAAGCATATGAACTTTAAACAATTATACAAAATATATTATACAAATTTTATTATACAAAATCTGAAAACTACATGTTTATACAAACTTTAAAAAGTTATACACAAAAAGATTGAATGTATATGGTGACAAAACTGAAAAATCAAAGGAAATCATCGTCATACACAAATACAAATCATCGTATACAAATACAAATCAAACGAATAATTGTTAGTTGTGAATTATACAAATGTGGCGAATTATATAAATGTGGCTAATTATACAAACTCAAAGTCAGCCCACGTAATTAATGGATCTCTAATTAATGTATAATTTTAGTCGCGAATGATAATTATAGGAGACTATGGCTATGATTAGTAATTAAGTAGTATAAATTTACTTAACCGCGTAATTTTCCCAATAAGTAATATATGTTGAACTCGTGCTGGCACGGACTCACATATCTAGTTTTAATACATAGTTTATCAGGCATATTTATATGAACCTAGTCTATATTTTTTTTACAAATCCCATAGGTTTGATTTAACAATTTTTTTTTCTCATTTCTCAAATTAATCCAAAATATTATATTTCTCATATGCTCACATCTGGAATCATCCCATATTTTTATAATACCTTCGATCTCATAGGTTTGACCTTGCATATTTCATATTTTAGGGTGTGTTTGGTATGGAGGAAAATATTTATTGGAAAATATTTTTTAATTTTCTAATTTTTTCATGTTTGGTTGGCTTAAATGTTTGGAAAATGTTTTTCAAATCAACTCATTTTCCTCAAATTTAAGGAAAATGACTTCTCTTCCAAAATTTAGGAAAACATTTTCCAAAACTCTACTTTATTTTTTAATTTTTCTTCCCTATCCATACTCCGTTCCCGACCCCCCATTAAAAAAATGAAAATTGAGATTTTTAATTTTTTTAAATTTTTTAAATTTCAAATATATTTTTATCCCTACCACCAAACCAGCCTCCCCTCACCACAAACAAAACAAAAAATTAAAAATTATTTTTGAAAAACGTTTGAAATTTTAAGATATTTTTCCTCACCCAACCCTACTCCTTACCCCTGGCCCCCAAAAAAAAAATTGGTTTCGAAAAATATTTCAAATTTAATTTTTAATTTTTTACGCCATTCCCCGCGCAACTCCCCCCCCCCCCCTTCAACAAGGCCAACCCCACCCAAGCCACCCCATCCCCCGCCACCCCTGTCAATTTTTTAAAAAAGTAACTTTAGAAAATATTTCATTTTTTTGTCATTTTTACGCCATCCCTACCCCACCTAGGTCACCATCGCTAATTTTTTTTAAAATAAATAAAATTTGAAAAATTATTTCAAATTTTAAAGAATTTCATTTTTTATGCCATCCCCACCTCTTGCCACCCCTCACCCAAACCATTCCCCTCAATTTTTTATTTATTTTTAAATATTATTTTTGAAAAATCTTTTAAATTTAAATTTTTTTCATTTTTACATCAACCTCTACCCCTACCCCATCACCCCATTCATTACAGAAAAAACAGATGTCTACAACTTTGGAATTGTTGCAATGGAGATCCTCAGTGGACGCAAGAATGTGGGCTAACCCCCCGCCCCCCTCCCCAACCCCACCCAGACCATTTCCATAAAAAAAAAAAATTAAAACAAAAATTGTTTTTGAAATATATTTCATGTTTTATGTCATCCCCCCTTACCCCTTAGCCGCCATCCCTGTCAATTTTTATTTATTTTAAAAAAAAATTATATTTTTAGAAAATCTTCAAATTTAAAAAGTTTTCATTTTTACGCCATCCTCTACCCCAGGCCATTCCGTTAAACAAATTTTTTAAGAAAAAAATTGAAATATATTTCAAAGTTCAAAAATTTCATTTTTTATGCCATCCCCCCCTCCTCCCCGCCGCACGACCCGACAATTTATTTATTTTTTAAAAAAATTGCTTTTGAAAAAAAAATTCCTAGGTCAAATCTCAGGGTCGGATTTTCAAATAGTTATCGGGATCTTGTCCTAGTTTGGGTATCGAGGCCGGATCCTAGATCAATTATCGGGTTGATTTTCGGATCATAAATTATTTTCCTAAAAAGTATTTTTTAGTCTCAAGCCAAAAATAAAAGATATTTTTTGGAAATGTTTTTCATTTACCAACCAAACATTAAAAAATATTTTCTACTCACGAAAATAAGTTAGAAATCCACTTATTTCTAAGAAAACATTTTCTTTTCTGCCAAATACACCCTTAATACCTATATATTTTTACATTCTAACTATATATTATATATAGCTAGACAAATATGTATGAACAATTGTTATATATATATATTTGTTCAAGCGTCAATATTCACAAGTCCAATATAACAATTGTTTCATTTTTCAAATTCTTAGAGGGAGAATAAAAAAAGAAAGACCAAAATTACAGTATTTGTTGGATTACTAATTCAAGGACAAACACTTTTTTGCCACAAGAAAAAGAAGAGGAGAATACTAGGGTGATGGTTGAGGTATGTTGTTACTCTTCACATTGGAGAATATTTTAGTAAATTTTGGTGTCTCTTGAATATGATTAGTTTTTGCCTATCATATTTTTTTAATGAGAAAATGGTCTAAACCCCCTCAATCTATACCCGAAATTTCAACTACACACTCCAATTTTACGGGTGTTCTATTACACCCATGAACTTTATATTTCTCTATTTTCTACACACTTAAACGCTGACCTGTCATAGGAGGTGAGAACACCTCCTCTAGGCGCGTTAGAAGGTGAGAACATCTTAAATTTTGACGAAAATTTTCTTTTTCTCTAGCGGTCATCTTCCCCACCATTAAATAAACCATTGTTTCTTCTTCCCCACCATTAACCCTTGTTCCTTTTATTAAAAAAATCACGATTTTCTCTAAAAAATAAGTAGAGTTTAGTTGTTTATGTTCATTTCTACTTCAAATCTTGAATTTAGGGTTTGTAATCTGCTCTAATTTCTTATTTAGGTCTCTAATTTGAATTTTAAATTTTCTCGAAATTCATCAAAAATGACAAATGAAAACTTGAATAAGCTTTGTATGGATGAATCAGACTCAATGTTGCTCTTAATTTCACGAATCAACAGAAACCCTAAGGGATAAAGCAAAAACTCGAAATAAGGGATAAAGAACTAACCTTTTACTAAATCAGTTGATAAACTACGAAATCAAGTTGAAAATACACAGAAAAATCCTTCGATCATCAACAGAAATGTATATGCAAATGGAGAAGGGGATGAAAAGGAAAAAGGATATTTTTTGGGTCTTTTACGTTTTAGGAGGGAAATGGGGAAAAACAGGAATTGAGAGTTGAAGAAGTGGGGGACCCGGCACGTGCAATCACGTTGGAATATTTGTTTGGTTTATGTGTTGAGGTCAGCGTTTAAGTGGGTAGAAAATAGAGAAATATGAAGTTCAGGGGTAATAGGACACCCGTAATGTTGGAGTGTGTAGTTGAGATTTCGGGTATAAGTTGGGGGAGTTTTAGACCTTTTTTTTTGAATATATTTGTTGTTTGGATACCATTTGTATTTATTTGCTTCGCGTAAGGCTTATTCAAGGAGAAAATATTTTCTAATAAGATTTTTTTAATATTCAAGATTCAGAATTGAAGAGTTGATAAAAAATAAGGAATCCTATCCATTCCATCATAATAATATAATTCCCGTGTAGCAATGTATTGCTTGTCTTACCCAACATTAAGATCTAATGACCATTTAAAATACTTCTAAATTTTTTAATTTGTAAAGTGTTCTGAAAATAAATGTGTTTAATGTTCTCCTTCCGTTTCAAAATACTTATTATGTTTTTCATTTATATGTATCTTAAAAACATATTAATTCAGAGGTATGCCTGATTATTTTATTTTTATTAAGTCTTAAGATTAATTCAGAGGTATGTATTATGAATAAAGTATTTGTAGTCTTAGAAACAATTTCTATTAAGGAGATAAAATGAAAAAAATAATTAATTTTATCTTGACAAGTATTTTGAGATATTTATTTTCAGTAAGGACTACAAATGTTTGAGATGATGGGAGTATCCTATAATTTTGTTTCCTTAATACTCTTTGTTTATTATTTTAAAAATAAATTTTCGCTTTTAGTTGTCATTTTTAACATATAAAAAAATACAGTTATTCTTTTTCAATTTTATCATCAACATTAATTAGTAATTTCATAATTATTCCCAAAATCTAAAATTATACACCAATTAATATAAATATTATAATAAAATACTCATATTAATCTTTATTTTTTAAGAGACGTGTAAAATAGAAGGTGGACAAGTAAAAAAATAAATGGATGGAGTATCAATTGAAATTAAAGAGTAAGAACATTGGTTAGAAGGTGAATAGAGAAACTTCACATAACTGTAAATTAATGTTACATTAATCTGCCTTCTAAAATTCTTAATCATTACATCTGATAAAATCAAATTTCTAGCTACTCATCAACTACTGCACATGCCAGATTTATAGTCTTCATAGCTCCAGCACCACAACTGTTTAAACAAGAAAACATGAAGCAATCAGATTGATGAATTAATGGAAGTCCAATAATCATATACTAAAATCACAAAAAAGAGCTAATTATAAGGGTTCAGGAATCTTACATTCAGAATCAGTGGTAATCCAGTTCAATTTTGGGCAATGATCAATGTGAATTGGAGTTGAGTTTACAGAAGCAAAGTTGATTTGAATGGATTGTTCATGATTCTTTGTTGTTGAGGAATTAGGCATTGACATGGCTGAGTAAGTTGTAGAGCAACTTTCAGCATCCCATCTAAAGCTAATTTTGGGGGAATCATTACTTAGTTGATCATCATCTGCAACTGCTTTCAATGTTGCTCTGTTCCTGAAGTTGAATACCTGCAATTACACACCATGTAAATGACCACTAATTTCTAGTATATATATATATATTTGGATCGCGATTATAGCGGCGGAGTCTAAATTCTTTTTAATAAAAAGTGTCAAAATATAACGACATAAATTCAAGTAGAAGTCAAGGGCTGTTAATATGTAATGAATGGAGAAGTATTGAGAAAATCCGTAAATTCGTTGTGAATTATTAGTTTCAATCTTGAACTATTGTCAGCCTTAATTAAAAACACCTTTTACGTGACTAATTGAACTTAAATACACCCCGATCTTGTAACATGAGTGAAATATACTCCTAATTCTCGCTAAATTCAGCGTTGTTTTCAACACTTTTCTCGGTATGCTCCTACAAGAGTTTGAAACTACTTGCTATGTCATGTGGCAAATCACGAGTGTATCTAAGTTTAGTACTTAATCAAGTAGATAAGTGTTTTTAAGACTTTCAATAGTTCGAGGATGAAACTAATAATCTACGCCAAGTTCAAGGGTGTTTTCAATACTTCTCTCTAATATATATATATATATATACATAAAAAAAGTTATTGTGTAGCTACACAATGTAATTTTTCAATGAACGGTTCAGTTAATACCCCTCAAGTACATGCGGATCATGACTATAATAGTTATTATCTAATAGGTTGATTTCTCTAATAACTCAACTACTAGTTATTATCTCAAAAACTCAACTTTCTTCTGACTATCTCAGAAATGAACTCTATAAATATCTATATTTAGTTATTGAAAGATAAAAATAGAAGCAGAAATGTTCACCTTTCTGGTTATGTATCTAGTTCCCATATCAGTTTTTGCAGCAGCAGCCCATCTTAGCAACTCTTTCATCTTAGAGATGTTCATCTTAGCTTTATCTCCCTTAACTTTTTCTTTCTTTTCTCCACCATCTTTATGATCGTTCGTCGAATCATGTGTAATCGGCAAAATTTGGGTAATATTTCCTACATGATTTCCAGTTACTGTTGAATCTGCTTTGTGAGTGACTTTAAGGTTCTCTTTTTTCATCTTCATACAATATTCAAATTGTTGGCTCCTATGATAACTTCCTACTCCTCTTAACTGAATTGTGCTGTAAAAATACTCCTTTCCAATATCCTTCCTGCACAATATACTATTGAATAACTCCAAGTTCTTGCTTTTCCCACGACAGATCCCAAACAACACAATCTCTTTCGATTTCGCCTTCTGATCTGAAAAAAAACAACAGAAAAACAGAGTTTTAACTTCTATATAGTATACCAAAAGTTGTTTATACTATCAGATCGCTTATAAGATAATTACGAGACTTACTATTGACAGTTTGTTTGTTGCTTATAGAAGTAGTAGTCTCATTTGTAGTCTTGAAGAGCCTTTGAATAAGTGTCTGACATAATATATTTGAACAAAGTTAGTATATTTTTTTATGTATATATAATGGATGTGAAGTTGCCAAATTGGATATTTTGATGAGAAAAATAATAAGAAAGCTAGGTCACCTGCATGTTATGGCGGAATATATTTTAATTACTTTACTATAAAGAAAGTGTGTTTGAGACAAGATTTGTAGTCAAATGGACAACGCAGAAGAAATCTATCTGTGCTGTCTCTAATGTACCAAGATTCCTGTTTTTGGTTATAATATAAAGTTTTAATAGAATATGATGACAAAAATGTGGTAATAAGACACGAGCAGAATCTGAGACAACCAGGAAATGAAATGAGGGATAGTTGGCTTGTTAATATTCTAGGAGCAATAAGAGACTTTATATTTATAATATATAATTAAGTGGATTGCTCATGTGGTTGTTACTAATAAGTAGATCTTGAAAAAGTGATTAAGAGGTACTAATTAGAGATTAGATGAATTTGAGCCTTGGTGGCAACTATTTTCACCATACACATGTAGGGCTTCTATTGCTTCCTTGGATGACCTTCAATATGTGGGACCCTATTGCCTTCTCTTAAACTTAAAAAAAATAAAAAATAAGAATCAAACTTTTATTAATAAAGTGAAAATTCAAAAAGCTAAAGGACAGTATATAAATAGTGTGCTAAGCGTCGATTATGTGCGGGATTTAGGAAACACTACAGGAAAAGTGTGAATTACATGAGGATTTTCCTAGGGCTTAGTATGAAAATCCGCAGGAAACTTATTTTCCTGCAAATTTTCATACTAATCCCCAGGAAAATCTTCATGTAATTCACCTTTACCTTATAGTGAAAGATACATACTATATACGGTCTACTATAGTATTGTATCAAGTAGTTTCATAGGAAAGATACATACTATATACAATTCCTATGAAACTACTTGGTCAACTTTCGTTTAGATTGATCTGACTCTAGCTAAAAAGATAAAATTTTATGTGATATAACATAAGTCGTAGAAATAAAAGTAGAATTAAGACTAATAACTCAAAATTAGCATTAAAAGTAGATTTCTCTTCAACAATGTTTTGTTTCATGGTAAGAAGAAATTGAATTAGCCTCGGAAAACTGAATTTTCGGTTCACAAGATGCAAGTCTTATAATCATGAATGGATTTACAGCCTGTTTGGATTGACTTAAAAGTTTAAGTCATTTTTAACTTTTGAGTGTGTTTGACAAAGTTAAAAGTAGGTACTCCACTATTTTTTAATTTATTTTAACTTAAAAATTACTAAAGTTTAATTTTAAAAACTAGTTTTTATTTTTATAATTTTTAGGTTAAGCCAAACAAACTCTTATTGTTGTAATTGTACTAAGCTCAAAGTGGAAAGCTTTGAAGCATGGGGACGTGTCAAAACTGTGGAGGCCAGGTCCAATTATTGGGCAAAAAAAGTGTTTTTTTGTTCAGATTAATTGCAAGTAAATCAACATGGAGATTTGGATGTTGCGATACAAATCTGATAAATCTTGGTGAGTAGTTGAGAGAGTGTAAACCAATCTTGAAAAAGATTTGGCAGCTTTTTACAGAAAATATTTTTTAATTTATTTACGTTTGCTTGGTCAAAATATTTTAAATTTATTTTTAGGAAAACTTCCTCAAAAATATATGAAGAAATGACTTCTCTAATAAAAATAAAGAAGATAAGTTTCATAAGTAACATTTTAAGCTCATTGTCTCTTCCTCACTCATCCAATGTCACTAAATTCTATCCATTGACCATCCCACCCACGAACCGCCACTCCTATCCCCATAAATCTTGGTGATTTGTTGGAGTTGGAGGATATAAAATTAAATTTGTTACATATGGTTAGAGATAGACAAATAGGAGCTTATTGGAAAATATCTCTTCCATATTTTATTAATGATATTTGGAGAAAAAGTGAATTTCTAAAAATTGAAGATTCTCTCTAAAAGAGTTTTGTTTAGGGCGGAGATTTTCCTCCTCAATTGTTCTTTTATATTAGTTTTCTCATATAAACCAATTGCTCAAATTATATTAAAATACACGATTTTTTTTAGTATAGTTTTCTTTGTTATTTGATTTGTCATCGTGAAGATTTGTAATTATTAGCTTTCGGACAATCCCATATTGATTATTTCAATCCTAACAGTAATGAAGTTAAATCTAAATGCAGATTAGTTGAATTTATCCAACAAGTTAATATACATTGCATAAGGAATAAGGAATGCATTAGCATCTGAATTAACTAATTAAATTATGGATGTGCATGTGATGGAGGACATTACTCCCCCTCTTTAAAATCAGTGTATACATCCAACAATATTACTATATTATCCTTTGAAATATTAGATTTAATGATTTGAGAATTGTATTAGATATTAAATAATATTTAATAGCAATGGTAACATAAACACAAAAAGAATAAATTATTTCTTGATTTTTTAAATTAGACTATTGTTAAATAATTATTTTTAATCGAACTAGTAGACAAGTAAAATGAACGTACATCCATAAATGTCTTAGTTCAAAACGCGAAAAACAAGGACATAAATTTTGTAGGCACACACATGGGAGAGAGAATATTCTCACAAGTTCTAGGAAAGCACCTCTCAATTTCAAGCATATGCTATCACAAATAGTTTGCGGTGAATAAAAGTAATACTTGTAAGGCCAATTTTTGGTTGTGTCATGTGTACTAGCTTCCACAACCTTTCTTTCTCACTTATGCTCAGAGTTCTTGCTAAGTCATATTCCAACAAAGAGAATAATTGAATGTAGATCTACTAATAATTATGGCACATCACTTTCCCTTGTATGTTGATGTTTGGTGACTCATATAACCCTTAATACATGATGCCTAAGTTTTGTCTAACATAGGGAGATCAAGGAAGTGGAAGAGGAAGGGTGATAATAAGAATTGAGCTTAGTAGGTCAAATGGACGGCTTCAATTGAAATTGAATGAGTTAAAATGAAATGTATCTGTTCATAATGAAAAAGGGTCATATTTGTTTCTAAACTCTCAGAAAAAAAGTTTTATTTATGAGATAATTTTAAATATATACAATAATGTAATTATTATACTCATATTTTTGTTGACATAAAAAATACTCCAAAGTCATAGTTAGTATATACTGTTTAAACATTATGATATACTAAAAAGCTGAATATAACTTACCTATACATGAACTATACTGACTATACATTTTGATATAGTTACAAATATTTTTCAAAAACATTTCTTTTTAATTTTCTTTTTTAACGGGGTGTGGGGGGGGGGGGGGTTGGGGGATGGGGTAGCGATGGAGGTGGCATAAAAATGAAATTTTTGACAATTGAAATATTTTCCAAAAATAATTTTTAAAAGAAAATAAATTGGCGGGGGTGGCCTGGGGAATGGGGAGGTGGCGTAAAAAACACCCTAAGGCTAAAGGTTTTCGCACTCCCCTCAAGTTGGAGGGTGTAAAAGTACTTCAAGCTTAAAAAAAAATCTTCTTTATCCTACCATAAAGCTTTAAGGATGAAAGCTTACCATCTAACATATTCCCAAGTTGTGATACTCTCTCAGACCCGATTGGATTTTGAGAATCAAACAAGTTAATTTGTAAATTGAAATAATATTTATTATCAAATATATATAGTAGCGGAGTCAAAAACAATTATTAAAAAAATTAAAATATAAATAAGTAAACACATGATAAAGTAAAGGCAAATTATATATATATATATATATAAACCAAATATGCAGAAAAGTACTCTAATCAACAATAATTTCAAATTTCTTTTAGTTTGTTTCATTTAACGTGATCCTATTTTCATTTGTAGTGGTCCTATTTTGTGGACATATGTTAAACATGTTCGTATCTAACATAAACCAATAATAAAGATATAAGAAGGTGTAACGACCTGTTCCTGTCGTTATAGAAATGCCAACGGGGGAAAATTTGGGGCTGGAAAACTTTTTCGTAGTACTTGGATTTTTCCAACCTAGTCCAAATTTGGACGAAATCAAAGTCTTTAAGGTGTAGGAAAATCTGGTAGCAACCGGGCGAGTTAATTATGATTTTGATTGCATGAGTAGTTAGATAACTCGTTAAGGAACCCGTACGACTTTACGAAATTGAATTCGGGTGAGTAGAACTTCCAGAATCGATCTTAGCGTGAAGGGTATTTTCTGAGTGTCGTGGGTTAGAGGTGTGTTGTGAAGTGGAGATTTTAGAATTGTTTAAATAGCTCTCTGTTTCGTGCAACCCGCTTTGGTGGGGATTTTGGTCGCTTTGGCGGGGCCGCTGTAGCGGGGTGGTGGTCGCTGTGGCGGGCTCGACGCAAATTAAGGTCGTTAATAAACTCCTAAATGACTTTATTTGGCACTTTTTGACTTTTAGAGCTAAAGAACGAAAACCAGACGACTCCTAACAGTTTTCCACCTTTCTTGAGGCTAAAGGTAAGCTTTTCACTCTCCGAATCCATTTTTCGATCTGTAGAACGTAATAAAATGGGTAATTAATGATAGGGGAGGGTTTTGATCTAGATTCTATGGTGGAAACAACCTTATTTTTGATACTTGGGATCATGGGTATGATCTAGGGTTGTTAGAATTGTTAGTAATTCGGGTAATTAGTAATTGTTTATTGATTCCCGTATTATATTGATTGTGTGTAGACCAAGAGCAAGCGGAACGAATCTAGAAAGGGAAGGATAAAGTTTCTTAGGGTTTCAATCTTGTTTCGAGGTAGGTGATGGCTGTGATTCTATGATTGTGTGATGTATGTTTGTTCTTGCTTCATTATGATACATGTATGTATATGAATGTTGCATTATTGATCACACTTGTTGTAAATGAGATAGATGAATGATGGTTACCATGAAATCATGACTTAATTGTATGATCCTGAGGATAAACTCGTGGTTGTGATTGTGGTGTGTTGAATAGATCGGTTGCCATGTTCCGGCATAATTATGGGATCGGTTGCCACGTTTCGGCATAATCATTGGATCGGGTACCACGTTCCGGTATGCTAACTATTTGGGTTTGGGTTCCATGAGAGGACCAATGACTTGTCATAGTTGTGTGTTTTGAGACATGTGAAGTTGTTCTTTGTTCGTAAATGTTGAAGACATTGTATATGTTCGATATATGCATGTGTTTATATTGTTGTATTGACTTGCTTATGTTACACTTAGTGGGATAGCCGCGTGATCGCACCAGTACACTGTGGTTGTGTACTGATTCTACACTTGCTCTTATTTTTGTTGAGTACAAAGCATTTTCAAGCGGCTACTAACATACCTCACTTAGGAGATCAATGATCGTTCGAATTCAAAGGTGAGCCAATTCTTTCGGACTGCCATGAGTTCTCTTTCGTTTATGTCCACTATTTTCGGACTTAGAGTATGTTCTAGTTAGTTGATTAGTTCATTAAATTGGGGTTGCATCCCTTCTTGTTTAGACTTGTTGAACTTGAGATATCTTGGTACATTGACTTTCAGGTTCTAGGTGTATTTTCCCCATTGTTAGTTGTTAGATCTTTTGTTTGAAGTTTATGGGAACTTCAATTTTAGCTATTATTCCTGTTTTCGTATTCTTGAATGCTTAGTTTTTGGTTTGGATTGTAGTAGTGGTTCTCCCACCGGAGGGTTAGCGTGGGTGTCAATCATGACGGTCTTGGTCATGACAAAGTTGGTATCAGAGCCTAGGTTCGTTGATCTAGATGTACCAAAATGAGTCTAGTAGAGTCTTGCGAAATGATACGGGGACGCCTTTACTTTTATTCGAGAGGCTATAAGACTTTAGGAAATCTCTCTATTTTTTCTTGTCTCCTTTCGTGCTATGACTTGATTCCAATTGGCATCTGGCGATTCAAATTGGTATCTAACCTCCTTGACTCTTCTGTCCGCAGATGGTTAATACTAGATTCAACGGCGTTAGGTCCGTAGCTCCCGTCAATGTTCCAGCTGAGGAATCTACAGCGAGAGGTCACGGTCGAGGCAGGGTAGAGGAAGAGCTAGGGGTAGAGGCCGTGGAAGAGTAGCGCCTGCTGGAAATAGAGCTCATGTTGAGAATGCTCTTATGAATGAGAACCCTCATGCGCATCATGAAGATATTGGAGAGGAGAATGTTGATGTTGAGAATGTTGAGGATGTGGGACAAGAGGAAGAGGTGCATACTGAGACTACCGATGTTCCCCCTATAGACCCAGTGTTAGCTCTACAGATCATGTCATTCTTGAAAGAGTTGGTTGATCCTGAAGTGCTTTCTTCTGCTCAAGCAATTCAAGCTCCTACTAACCCTTTTGTTGCTAACACTACGCCCAAGGTGGGTGGGACTGGAGGTAATGATGCTTTCTTCCGTCATTTGTTGGGTTCTATTATGACTGGTAATGAGCATGAAATGTTGACTAAGTTTCTGAAGCTAAAGCCTCTTGTGTTTCTTGGTTCTGAGAATGAGGATGCTTATGAGTTTATCTTAGATTTCTATGAGAGGCTTCATAAGTTGGGAATTGTCCATTAGCATGGGGTTGAGTTTGTGTCCTTTCAACTTTAAGGTGAGGCTAAGCAGTGGTGGAGAGCTTATATGGAATGCATATCTTCTACTTTACATCCACTTACTTGGACCCAATTCCATGCTCTGTTTCTAGAAAAGTATGTGCTTAGGACTTTGAGGGATCGCAAGAAGGATGATTTCATGGCTTTCGAGAAATGTGGTATGACTGTGGCTGCTTATGAGGCCAAGTTCCATGCTTTGTCTAGATATGCTACTCAATTGATGATGACTGAGGAGGAGAGGATCCGGTTATTTATTAGGAGACTAAGTATTATCTGTTCATATGACTTCTGCAGGGAGGAGCTTCAATAAGGTAACATACTATGTTAAGAAAGTTGAGGGGGTGAGGCGAGACGGTCAAGCTAAGGCATGGGCAAAAAGGGCCAAGAACTCGAGTAACTTTCAAGGTTCTTATTCCAAGGGGTTCGGAAGGCCAACGCTTGCAGCCAAGCCAATTTAGTCCACTATGCATGCCTCTGCAGGTAGTTACTTAGAAACTCCATCTCATAATTTTTAGGATAGCCAAGGATTCGCACCTTCGACGGGCGGCATGCCATCTTGTGATCGTACTTGCTACAACTGTGGTGAACCTGGGCATATGAGGAGAGATTGTCCCCACCCACGTGTGTTAGATTCCGTGCAGCAGCAGTCTAGAGCAGTGGTACCAGCGAGGAATGGTAATAATAGTAGAGGACGTCCACAAGGTGGGCGAGGAGGTAATCAACGAGGTCGTGGAGGTAGAGAAAATGGTAATGCAGACAGGGGTAACGCGCAACCAGGCAGGAAAGTGGCTCGTCAAGATGATAGGGCTCAGTGTTATGCCTTTCCGGGCAAGAATGAGGTAGAGGCGTCTGACGCGGTGATCACATGTATTATTCTTGTCTGTGACCGAATGGCTAATGTGTTATTTGATCCGGTTCGACTTATTCTTATGTATATGTGCGATTTGCCTCAGAGTTTGATATGATTTGTGATATACTTGATGCCCCTATCCATGTTTCTACCCCAGCTGGAGAGTCAGTCATAGTTACCCATGTCTATCGTGTTTGTCCTATTTTTTATGGGTTTTTAGACTTGGGCTGATTTGGTGATTTTGGGTATGACGGACTTTGACATAATATTAGGCATGACTTGGTTGTCCTCCTATTATATCGTGCTTAATTATAATTCTAAATCCGTAACTCTAGAAATTTCGGGAAGGGAAAAATTAGAGTGGGAAGGGGTGTGCAAGACGAAGCGAACTAAGATCATATCCTCCATTCGGGCTAAGAAATTGATAGGGCAGGGTTGTTTGACTTATTTGGCTCATATTAAGGATGTTGAGCTTGAGGCTCCATCCATTGGGTCTATTCCTGTGGTGTCAGAATTTAGAGAAGTGTTTCCTAGTGACTTGCTTGGTATGCCTCCGAATAGAGATATAAATTTCTGCATTGATTTAGAGCCTGGTACACACCTCATTTCTATTCCTCCATATCGTATGGCTCCGGCGGAAGTAAGAAAGCTTAAGGCTCAAATCCAAGAGCTTCTTGATAAGGGATTTATTCGACCCAGTGCTTCCCCATAAGGTGCCCCAGTTTTGTTTGTTAAGAAAAAATATGGTAGTATGCAAATGTGTATAGATTACCAGTAATTGAATAGGGTCACTATTCGAAACAAGTATCATTTGCCTCGAATAGATGATCTTTTTGACCAATTGCAAGGTGCATCAATTTTCTGTAAGATTGATCTAAGGTCTGGTTACCATCAATTAAAAATTAGGCCTGAGGATGTGCCAAAGACGACGTTTAGGACTCGCTATGGGCACTATGAATTCCTAGTTATGTCTTTTGGTTTGACTAATGCGCCTGCAACTTTTATGAGTTTAATGAATGGGGTGTTCAAGCCATTTCTTGATTCTTTCGTCATAGTCTTTATTAATGATATTTTGGTCTATTCGAAAAGTGAGGAAGAGCATGCTGACCATCTTCGTATTGTTCTGGGTGTTCTTGGGAAACAAATGTTGTATGCTAAATTTTATAAGTGTGAATTTTGGTTGACTTCTGTTGCATTCTTGGGGAATGTAGTTTTGAAAGAAGGGGTAATGGTAGATTCTCAAAAGATTGAGGCGGTTAAGAATTGAGTTTGACCAAGTTCTGTGACTGAAGTTAGGAGTTTTGTGGGGCTCGCTAGCTATTATTGTCGATTTGTGAAGAACTTTGCTTCTATTGCCACCCATTGCCTAATTTGACCAAAAAGGAGATACCATTTGAATGGAATGAAAAATGTGAGGAGAGATTCCAAAAGCTCAAGACTCTCTTGACCACACACCTATTCTAGCGTTATCGGTGGAAGGTAAGGATTTTATAGCTTATTGTGATGTTTCTCATTCTGGGTTGGGCGCGGTGTTAATGCAGGATAAGAATGTCATAGCCTATGTGTCGCGCCAATTGAAAGTGCAGGAGAGAAATTATCCAATGCATGATTTGGAGTTAGCAACGGTAGTATTTGCTCTTAAGATTTGGCGACATTACCTCTATGGTGTTAAATGTGAGGTATTTACTGATCATCGTAGTTTGCAACATGTGTTCACTCAAAATGATCTGAATTTGAGACAACGAAGGTGGATGGAGTTACTTAAAGATTATGATGTCACCATTCAATACCATCTAGGTAAGGCTAATATAGTGGCAGACGCTTTGAGTCGAAAGGCGGTGAGTATGAGTAGTTTAGCTTGCTTCAGTGCATCCAAGCGACCTTTGGCTAAGGAAATTCAGACCTTAGAGTCTAAGTTCATGCAGTTGGGCATCTCAGAAAGAGGTGGGGTGTTAACTAGCATTGAAGCGAGGGCCACATTCATTGATGAGATCAAGACCAAACAACTTGAGGATGAGAATTTGGAGAAGCTTAGAAAGAAGACTGCAAATGGTAAGGCACAAAAGACCACTCTTGATGCGGATGGTGTGCTCAATTTTAAGGGAATAATCGGTGTTCCTAGAGTAGATAACTTGATGGAGAAATTGTTGGCAGAGTCTCATGGTTCGCGATATTCTATTCATCTGGGTGTAACCAAGATGTATCGAGATTTGAATCGAATTTATTAGTGGCCGGGCATGAAGAAGGATACAATGGAGTTTATGGCGAAGTGTCAAAATTGTCAACAAGTGAAGTATGAACATCAATGGCCTACATGTTTGCTTCAAAGAATACCAATTTCGGAATGGAAGTGAGAGAGGATAGCCATGGATTTCATGGTTGGTCTTCCCAAGACTTTGGAGAAATTTGATTCTATTTGGATAGTGGTTGATAGATTGACTAAGTCAGCCCATTTTATTCAGGTAAGAATAGATTATAATGCTGAACAATTGGCTAAAGTTTACGTGAAAGAGATAGTGAGGTTGTATGGGGTGGCCTTCTCTATCATCTCAGACCGTGGTACCCAATTCACATCCAAATTATGGAGGAAATTACATGATGAATTGGGCACACAACTCACTTTTAGTACAACCTTCCATCCACAGACAAACGAGCAGTCATAGAGGATTATTCAATTGTTAGAAGACATGTTGAGGGCATGTGTGATTGACTTTGGAGGGAATTGGAATAAATTCATACCTTTATGTGAGTTCTCTTATAATAATAGTTATCACTCCAGCATAGATATGACACCTTTTGAGATACTTTATGGGAGGGGATGTAGATCACCCATAGGTTTGTTCGAGGCTGGAGATGTGAAACATTTGGGGGTTGATTTAGTGAAGGATGCTCAAAATAAGGTGATGAGTATTCAAGCTAAGCTTTTAGCAGCCCAGAGTAGACATAAGAAGTATGAGGATCATAAGGTGAGAGACATGTCGTTTCAAACCGATGAGAATGTTCTTCTTAAGGTATCACCCATGAAAGGGGTGATGAGATTTGGTAAGAAAGGTAAGCTAAGTCCACGATACATTGGTCCATTTGAGGTTCTTGAATGTGTGGGGCCGGTAGCGTATAGATTGGTGTTACCTCCTAATCTATCGGGCGTTCATCCGGTATTTCATGTGTTCATGTTGAAGAGGTATCATGGTGACGGGGATTATATCATTAAGTGGGAATCAATTGTGTTAGACAAAGACCTCCAATATGAGGAGGAACCGATTGCAATTCTTGATCGTGATATGCGCAAGTTGAGGACCAATGAGATTAAGTCCGTGAAAGTTCAATGGAAGTATCGTTCAGTTGAGGAAGCTACTTGGGAAACCAAGAGGGACATGCGAGACAAGTATCCCTAATTGTTCGTCGATTCAGGTACTACTTCATTCCTTCCTTAGCCTATTTTCCTAAGTTTTGTCACTCGGGGACGAGTGATGGGTAAATTGGTATCTATTGTAACGACATGTTCCCGTCGTTATAGAAATGCCAACGGGGGAAAATTTGGGGCCGAAAACTTTTTTGTAGTACTTGGATTTTCCCAACCTAGTCCAAATTTGGACGAAATCGGAGTCTTTAAGGTGTAGGGAAATTTGGTAGCAACCGGGTGAGTTAATTATGATTTTGATTGCATGAGTAGTTAGATAACTCGTTAAGGAACCTGTGCGACTTTACGGAATTGAATTCGGGTGAGTAGAACTCCCGAAACCGATCTTAGCGTGAAGAGTATTTACTGAGTGTCGTGGGTTAGAGGTGTGTTGTGAAGTGGGGATTTTAGAATTCTTTAAATAGCTCCCTGTTTCGTGCAACCCTCTTTGGCGGGGATTTTGGTCACTTTGGCATGGCCGCTGTAGCGGGGTGGTGGCCGTTGTGCCATGCTCGACGCGGCTTAAGGTCGTTAATAAACCCCTAAACGACCTTATTTGGCACTTTTCGGCTTTTAGAGCTAAAGAACGAACCCCATACGACTCCTAACAGTTTTCCACCATTCTTTAGGCTAAATGTAAGCTTTTCACTCCCCGAATCCGTTTTTTAATCCGTAGACCATAATAGAATGGGTAAGTAATGATGGGGGAGGGTTTTGATCTAGATTCTATGGTGGAAACAACCCTATTTTTGATACTTGGGATCATGGGTATCATCTAGGGTTGTTAGAATTGTTAGTAATCCGGGTAATTAGTGATTGTTTATTGATTCACGTATTATATAGATTGTGTAGACCAAGAACAAGCGGAACAAATTCGAAAAGGGAAGGATCAATTTATTAGGGTTTCAAGGTTGTTTCGAGGTAGGTGATGGTTGTGATTCTTTGATTGTGTGATGTATGTTTGTTCTTGCTTCATTATGATACATGTATGTATATGAATGTTGCATTATTGATCACACTTGTTGTAAATGAGATAGATGAATGATGGTTACCATGAAATCATGACTTAATTGTATGATCCTGAGGATATACTTGTGGTTATGATTGTGGTGTGTTAAATAGATCGGTTGCCATGTTCCGACATAACTAACTTGGATCGGTTGCCACGTTCCGGCATAATTATGGGATCGGTTGTCACGTTTCGGCATAATTATTGGATTGGGTACCACGTTCCGATATGCTAACTGTTTGGATTTGGGTTCCATGAGAGGACCAATGACTTGTCATAATTGTGTATTTTGAGACATGTGAAGTTGTTCGTTGTTCATAAATGTTGATGACATTGTATATGTTCGATATATGCATGTGATTATATTGTTGTATTGACTTGCTTATGTTGCACTTAGTGGGATAGCCGCGTGATCCCACCAGTACACTGTGGTTGTGTACTGATTCTATACTTGCTCTTATTTTTGTTGAGTACAGGGCATCTTCAAGCGGCTACTGACATACCTTGCTTAGGAGATCAATGATCGTTCGAATTCAAGGGTGAGCCAATTCTTCCGGGCTACCATGAGTTCTCTTTCATTTATGTCCACCATTTCCGGACTTAGAGTATGTTCTAGTTAGTTGATTAATTCGTTAGTTGATTAGTTCAAAGGGTGTCAATTGAAACTCTTTGATTGAAAGTCTCACCACTCAATGACTTTCAATCTTCGATATACATCCATTATATTGAACACTACTCAATAGTTGCAATATGGTTGAATCCATGAAATGTTAAACTCACAAAGACTCATATATAGAAATAGTATACCAAGAGGAACTACAACATTTCTCGTGCTTTAATATCTATGTAGGAATATTAAAGCACTAGAATTTTATTCAATAGAGAGAACAATTACATAATTTAGAAAAGGGATTACAACCACAAAATCAATTATTTAGTGTCCTAGATACATACTTTTGTGGCAATTGAAACTCTTTGATTGAAAGTCTCACCACTCAATGACTTTCAATCTTCGATATACTTCCATTATATTGAACACTACTCAATAGTTGCAATATGGTTGAATCCATGAACTGTTAAACTCACAAAGACTCATATATAAAAATAGAATACCAAGAGGAACTACAACATTTCTCGTGCTTTAATATCTATGTAGGAATATTAAAGCACTAGAATTTTATTCAATAGAGAGAACAATTACATAATTTAGAAAAGGGATTACAACCACAAAATCAATTATTTAGTGTCCTAGATACATACTTTTGTGGCAATTGAAACTCTTTGATTGAAAGTCTCACCACTCAATGACTTTCAATCTTCGATATACTTCCATTATATTGAACACTACTCAATAGTTGCAATATGGTTGAATCCATGAACTGTTAAACTCACAAAGACTCATATATAAAAATAGAATACCAAGAGGAACTACAACATTTCTCGTGCTTTAATATCTATGTAGGAATATTAAAGCACTAGAATTTTATTCAATAGAGAGAACAATTACATAATT